>PVJI01010955.1:0-57826 GCA_004026765.1 Micronycteris hirsuta | reverse complement strand
GTCCTATGATCCGTATGTTTGGACGTTTACAGATGTCCTGGAGGTTTCTGAGCCCCTCCTCCATTTTTTGAATTCTTGTTGCTTCCTTCTTTTCTGGTTGGATGTTTTTTTCTTTCTGCTGGTCCACTCCGTTGATTTGAGTCCCAGTTTCCTTATCTCTATTGGTTCCCTGCAGATCTCTCCTCATTTGTTCAAGCAATTTCGTTAATTTTTCGTCGAATTCTGAAAGCATCCTTATTACCAGGGATTTGAATTGTGCATCTGATAGGTTGGCTATCTCTTGGTCGGTTAGCTCTGGGGTTTTGATCTGTCCCTTTCTTTGGGCCATTTTTCCCCACTCGGTGAACCTGTTACTGTAAGGGGGGCAGAGTCTTGGGGATCCCCTGTGCAGGGAAGTTCCCGGTAGTTGTGCTGGGACCATAGCCTCTGGGGGCGGGGCCTGAGCGCACAATGGTGCCTTCTCCGCTCTCCGCATCCACACCGCCTCCTGCAAGCACTTTGGGCCCCTCTGCGCTGACTCCGGGGGTTGCTCTGGGGTCGCTGGATGAACTGCACAGCTCCAATCCCCCGAGGGTCTCCCCAGCGAACTTTCCTATGAGGTCAGGCGTTCCTCCGGTCGCGGACTCCACCCCCTCACTTGCTCTCAATCTGAGCCGTTGATTTGCGCATTGCTTTCTTTCAGGTTCTCTCTGCACAGGAATGCAGACCTGCTGAGTCCACCGGTCTCGGCCCTGCTGGGTCCAGATGAGCCGGGCGCAGACTGAGCTTCAGTCGGTCCCCGTCTGGGTGTGCTGCAGCCCCGCGGGAACCGCCCCTCCAACCGCGGACCTGCCGTCTGCTCACCTGCTCACCGCGGGGTCACCGAGCACTCTCCCTTCGCTCTGCACCTTCTGGCTCATCAAACTGGATGAATGTATCTTCTTTAATTCCTTGGTTGTCGGACTTCCTCTCAATATGATTTTCTGTCAGATCTGGCTGTGTTTGGATGTGTAGATTTCTTTTTTTTCCCTTGTTTGGTTGTGCGAGGCGGTATGGTGCATTCACCTATGCCGCCATCTTAGGAAGTCCAAGAAATACTTTTTGATGAGTTTAATCATTCATTCCTTAGGATTTTAGTCCTACAAATGAATAAAACAGATAGTATTCTGGTCTTCTATTTCACAAATCTTTTTTATTGATTGCAACAGCTCAAATTTGGAACTCTCAAAGCAACATGGGAGAACATAAACTACTTTATATCAAGACTGGAAGACTCTTTGAAATGCTTTGCCCCACCCCCTTTTTTGTCATGTGACTTCAGCATTGGAGAGTCCGAGTATTTCTCTACCGTTTTAATTTTGGACTTGATAATGTGATCTTCGTTGGCTAGTAGAACGTGGGTGGGAGTGAGAATGTGCCAATTCTGTTTATCTTTCTTGTACTTCTACCATTGGTGTAACCAAATGCAGGTCTGGCTGCCTGCCTCTATGAAAGCCAGTACTCAAGATGTAGGTGCTCATGTTAAAGGTAAGTGGTTTATTGAGGTGTTGGCCATGCGGAAGATGGGGGACTCACATCTCAATGTTGTGGATTTCGTCCCGCAAAATCCGTGGGGAGAACTGCACCGATCTGTGAATCAAACTCACCCAGAGACACGGTTGGAGAATAGAGTCCAGCAGCCAAGGGCCTTTTCCAAGATCGGTGCAGTCCCCCCCCAGCCCCCATGGATTTTGCGGGACGAAATCTGCGACATCTTAAAGCCCATTTTTCTGGGAAGATGGAGGACTCATGTCTTGAAGCTCACCTCTACCTCTCAGTGGAGACAGAGGTTTTTATCAAGAAGGAAAGGGGAACAGAGCAAAGAGATCAAGCGAGGGGTTTGAAACGTTCTCTACGTGCAGACGAGCGCAGTCCATTCCAATAAGGCAAATGATGGTCTGGTGTGCACCATCCTGTTTAGTCATCCTGGCTTCACATCATCCTGGTTTCATGTCATCCTGGCTCCACAGTTGAAGGTCAGCAAATCTCCCGGAACTGAGATGCCTAAAAGTCAGAGTCTAGTTAGTTCCTAGGGCTTTTGAAGTTAGTTTCTAGGGTTCTTATACAAACATGCTGTTCAACTATCTGAAAGCTGCATGCTAGTCAGAGTCATCACTTATGGAAACAATGTCAAAAAAACAGTGGGGTGGGTTACAGTTTCCCACTGTTACAACTTTTCACTGTTACGTTGACATGAAAAGAATAATGATGAAAACATACTCTGAATGCTGCCCCTTTGCCCCAAGGAAGTTGAGACACACAGGGAGCAGACTGGAACCATCCTACCACTGGCAGCTCAGCCCAGCAAACCCACAGACATATGAGGGGAAAAAATGATTGTAGTCTCAGAATTATGGAGTTTGGGAGTGTTTAAAAAAAACAACATTATTGTGACATTATTTTCCTAATGCAAAATTCTATTAAAACAATAAAGTGGTCGAGATGGTATTATGCATATGTGGAATTGTGAATCTCTGCATTTTAACTGTATCAAAAATAAACCATAGCCAAATGCTCCAGAAATCAAGGGGTCAACTACCAAAAATATTCATCTTGTAAATAACATACTAGCAAAGAGATCTTTTCAACTAAATATGTAGAATTCAAAAATAACCTCTTCCCCCAGAGGACATGCAGGGCTTTTTGAACCCTTACAGAAGCTACAGAAGTTATAATAAATCAGACTGAATTCTCGTAAGACATGATCTCCTTGGGTGTTAATCTTACTTAAATCCATCAGAATGAAATCACAGATCTGTCATAGTAATTGGCATTGCCCAGGATTGGGTGGTTTTCACTATTCATGTAACTATTAGAGCAGGAATCGATTCTTATCAAGAGGAAACCTGGAAAATATTATTCTGAATTTTGCAGCATTTATATCTTGTTTATTTACCCAAGATCAGTATTAACTGTAGTGATGAAGTGACCATATTTAGTAATAATAGCTCACTCTGAAATTGCTTAGATGACTGTTGAGAGAAATGTGTATTTGGGGAAGTGACAATGGCGACATGATTTATTTTCCCAGATGTTATTATTGTATAGAAGTATACCATGTGTGCTACCTTAAGAAAGAATCCAGCTTTTGGAAAACAGTTTCCAATGCCTTCATGAATATGAGAAGCAGGATATCAGCCAGACAAGTGGAGATGGAAAAGTGTTATTTTAAATTCTGGAAAAATAAAATTAATCACTTTCAAACAGAATGTTTTTTTTTAAAGCATTTATTCTTATCAGTGAACCTTGAATCTTTTAGTGATCAAAATTCATGAAGAGGAAAAGTCTGAATAACTTAAAGATGTTTTTCTACCAAAGTAGATTGTGTTTTATTATGCGGTTTTAAGTGCATACAATATTCCTCTACTGAAACCATGTTGGTTGCAATCCATGGTCTCCCACCTCCTGGATCCTTTTTACTCAGCAGTGAGGCGTATAAAAATGCTGTTTATTTTGACCTTGTGGAGACAGGTGGGTCAATCCTCACTCCATTCTGAAGGCTATTTCCTCCTTCGCTAAACTCCTCACTGACCTAGGGGATAAAACAACAAAACAAAACAGCTTCATAACAACTCAAGATTTCTTCCCAAGTTAAGAAACATGCATGTAAAAATAGTGCTAAGGAAATCATTACGGAGTAAGTCCGAACAAGCCACTTTCCAAGCACTGCAGGTCTGAGCTGCGGAGGTGTGGCAGAGCAAACCTCATCTTGACAGAAAGCATATGGTTAAGGGTTTACAGGATTTCTGCTTTGAAAGATTTTTTTTTTCAAATCCCTTTTTAAAAAGTCTTTCCAGTTAGATAAATTATTTACTTTTCTTCTTTTCTTCCTTTTATTTTTCTGTTTCATCTTCCATACTTGTGTTTCAAAAGTTCTGTAGAGTTAGTAGCACATAAAAACTTGTTTTTGATGTTGCATTTTTGTTTGTATTTTTTTTTTGCCAATAAAATAGTTTTCTTGTTATTTTCTATAAAATTTGAATGTAGGTCAAGGCTAAATCTGCATGCCCTGCTGTAGTATTCAAACTGCTTAGAGCTCAGATGACTAATAACAACTTGGACGTTATGAATGACAGGCTATGGATAGTGAAATCAACCCATTTCTTGCCTCGGGGGAACAGATTTGCAAGAAGAAAGGTTGTAGTGCAGTTACTGTTGTTTTCTGTCTGGCTGAAAACGAAAGCTAAAATTAGCTTTCACTCTAACAATTCGGTATTTAAACAAGTTGGGAAAGAACAATGTTCCCCTAATTGTGATCTCCGTGATTTCAAATGTAAATTCATAGTTCTTTGAAAAATACCTGAAGTCCAACTGAAAGTGTAGGGCCTATGTGTGTGTAGATGCACAAATTAGCCTAGGGAGATGTTATAATATTCTATACTGATATCATGTATATTAGCTAATGCTCTGGGGATCGATAATATTGTATAGGATAATTTAAATAAATGTCCATTGTTTTATTTGATATTAAATCAATTTATGGTATTGGCTTTTGTGACTTATTTGAATTTATAATGTCTCAATATCTTGAGGACATTTATGCCCTAGAAGTTAAATGATATACTCATTTCACAATAATAGTAAGTACTAAAATCAGGATTAAAATTAGTTTTCTCTTAGTTAAAGTCAGTGTTTTTCTAACTCTCCTAATAGCCTTAAACAGTCCTCCCATTCTCTACTTTCTTTCAACATTTCTCCCCCAAATATACTCTCACACTAAGCCATAATAAAGAGAAAAGTTAAAAATCAGAGCTCAGGGGTGCTTGGGAGACAGTGGCGCAGAGCCGCCCTGGCCCGTCACCCTCCCCCCACTCCGTGCCAGCCTGAGGCTCCTCCCGTAGCACCCAGCTTGCTGTCTTCCTGGAATGTGTTGAAACTCACTGCACAAGAGCAGACTGCCTCTTGAAGTGAAGGGAATGGAAACTAACCATGACCGTATGTCTATTAATTGCCAGATGTTGTGCATAATTTAAATCATGTACTTCTCAATAGAAACGTATTTTCTGTGATGTTGAGACCTGACATCACTTGTGTCTCTGCACCACGTTCCTGGAGCAGCTGAAAGTCTAAGAAATCATGGGTTAACTGGACTACACTGTATTAAAACACTGGAAGAGCATGTAGAATCTAATAAGTAGTTAGTGAACGAATTTTATTACATTGTTAATGTCTCATAACCCTCCAAATGCAGGATTTGCTGGTAAAATGGTGCAAGTTGCCAAAGGGTTGTCCTACTTGCCACATCTAGTTCCTAGTCTGTATTTAGGATTTTCATGCTTATGTCTACTAATGAAGAGCTGACTGGGCTTCAAACCACCCAGCCAGAAGTGTGGAAGAGAGGAGAGGTAGAAAGGTTAGCCTTCTCTGAGAAGGAGAATGAAATATTTGGAAAAGTGTTCCTCCCACTGTCCCCAGTAAAATACGACTCATGTAGGTGTTCTGGGTTTTGCATCATGAGGCCTGCACTTTCTTTTCTCATGGGCCAAGGTCAAGGGGCTTCAAAATAGTTTGTGGAATCACCCTGTGTTCTCTACCTGTCACTATACAAGGTAGTCTTCATTAATCCTCTTTTGTTCCCCCATCATCTTTTACTGGTACATCATGAAGAGAAGAGTACAGATCTGGGTCCTTTTTTTCCATTAGAAGACACCCTCCACCTCGTTTTTAAGAGAGCAAAGATTTGCTTAACATATATGCAAGATTATTGATACTGATAATCTGAATATTCTCAGGCTGCTAACACAACTGTGACCTATGAAGGAATCTAACTAGCTCAACCTGTTTTCCTGTTAGAACTGATAAGGAGAATTATTGAAACTTCCCCTCAGGCTCATGCTGTGCTTGGAAATGACCCGATAAAAGGACTCTGAGTGTGCAGAATATTTAGGGGTGATCCCCAAAGCTGTTTCCAAAATCTCTTACACTTAAAAAATATCATTTCTAGACAGCTGTCTTCATGACAGAGCCCTTGTGCAGGACCAGCACAGAGAAATGCCAGTAATAAAACATAAAAAAAAAAAAAAAAAAAAAAAAAAAGGAAAGGAAAGGGAAAAAAAGTGAAACACCTGGTTTTGGCAGATTTTTCTCTCACCAGAGGAGGCAGGCTTAGTGCCATCTGGACCACAGCCTTACTCGGCTCATCCTTCTCCCCAGTACATTCCCCAGGGGGCTGCCCAGGACCAGGCTGGCAGCAGATTGCAGCCGCCCCCAGCACTGCTGCCGTCCTGGGATCTGTAGCCTGCAGCCAGCGGGTGGAGGTTATCCCTCCAACACATGTCCATCTGCAGGCTCTCCTTTTGACCTTCCCAAATAGTATTTAAGCAGCAATTAGAATGACTCTGCTGAGCCCAGTGGCCAGCCTATTTAACATCTTTTAAATGTCTGAATAAATTGTTTTAACAAGTTGACCTTTATTTGTACCCAGTGAAACTAGGCCAAACAACCAAACAAACTATTTTGGTTTGTGACTAAAAGAGAAATTGCCATCTTAGCACTTTTTCTAGTGTCCCTGCATAGCCCTGTCTTTAGCTGCCCACAGCGATTACAGGAAAACAGCCAATCACTCAGATGCACCAGCTGTGTATTCACTCACTCTCACACAACACGTTGCTTCCTCTGTGTTCAGAGGCATTTCCAATCTACTGAATTACAGTGTTAAGTATTCTGTTACTTGCAAATTGTGTTTTTTGCTTAAGCAATTGCTAATATCCACTTTTAAAAAATGGAATCTCATGTTGTGGAAGAAAAGCCCATTTTAGACAATGTTAGAGTTTTTTTGCTATGCAATATTGGAGGAAGCTCTGTTTAATGCTCCTCTCTCCCTGGTGCAGATCCTCTCTGTCTGTCTTTTGTTTCTGTAACCTCTATGTGGCAGGCTCTTCTGCCAGCCTCTGGTATTGTTTTCCAACTTTTTTTCTTTCACATTGATCTTCAGAAAGGACAAGTGCATTGTTGCAGATCCAATCAACAAAGCATAAGTGATTGTTCATATTTTACACAGTTTTTGGGAAGGAGATGAAGAAGGTAGTTTACATTTCACATTACACAGCAAAGCACTTTAAAATATCCCCAATAGACATTTCTGCTTTTCCCAAAGCCTCACATCTCTAAATTTTACTGGGTCTAGTTTCATATTACTATGCCTTTCTTTTTTATGTAAACCTATAATGTACATACATTATCTATGTACTGCCTTACCTCTGCTCCTTAAATCTTGCGTCACTTCACCTATTGCACTCTCAGGAAATAATAGATTTTCTCCTGAGGAGGCAATGTGTATTATAAATATCTGCTTCCTCCTTCTTGTTATTTTTATTTCTTTTTTTTTCTGTTGTGCTGACATACCTTCTAGCAAATTCAGACAGAAATAAGCCTGTCTAAAAGAGCAAAATTGGTGCAAACTGTGACAGGATGGCCCCTGAGCTGGATGAAATTCATACAGTCAGGGGATAAATTCTAGCTACATCCTCCACATTGGACTATTTTCTCCCTACAAAACATGTTTAAAGGATTTGTAGCACATCTACATATTATTTATGAAGCAATTTAAAATGAAGATGAAAAACAACAGTAACCTCACATTTATGTGTAGCTTTCTTGTATTATTGTCAATTGGCACTTCTTGCTTACAATGGTTTGTTAATATTTTCAATTTCATAGTTTCATATCTAAATATTCATTTATAAATCCATACTCTAAAAGTAACACTGAAAAAATTCTTATAATCTAAATATAATTTGAATAATTCAAGGTTTCCAAATAGGAAAAATATGTTCAAATTGATATTTTTAACAAACTAACAATGGTTCCAATTCCAAATAACTGATGATTTTTTGAAGAATATAGGAGCTACGTATTTTAACATGCATACAGATCGTGCTAGGCATGAGAAAAAAAGGAGTTCTGGTCATTCTGAGATTGTTTGGATAGAAAGTGCCGTGTGTAAATAAGATGGTGATATGCCGTCTTTCTTCTGGATCCGTCACCAGGCCTCCTTGTTTAGCTGAGCGGACGACGCACAGCGCGGCTCACTGTGTGGTCCTTTCTAGTGCCGCTCCCCACGGCGGGCAATGGGCAGCCCTGCCGCTATGTTATTGCCTAGATGGTAATCAGTACATTCTGTTATGAAAAATTAATGCTGGAAAGCGACCTTTAAAATTCCCAAGGCTACAGACATTTGTGTATTGAAAATAAATTGTTAACTAAATTCAAGATAATCAAAATATGAACAAGTATGTTTCCTCCAGTTCACTTGTTTTAATCCTCTAGCCTGACAGGGTGACTGGTACTAATCTACGTGGGCTGAATTTTGTGAGATTGGGGCTGGTAAAGGAATAATTTTTGAAATCTATGTGCTAATAGTTAACATTTACTATTTATGGTGGACCAGGCACTGGTTCAAATATTTTCCTGTTGCGGATTCATTGCTAGGCAGAATCCGTGGTGACCGTGACTGAATGCGTTTATAAATAATTCTCACACCATATACGCTGGAAAAGGGATCTGGGACCACACGGCTTCCCGCTCATCATCTGGGATAGAACCTTGAGCCTTGGGTCCAGGGGTTTTTATCGAAGATTTCCGGGACATTACCTCAGAATGGTATTCATTAACTATGCATAGATTGTAGATTTGCTTTAGGTGGTAGACAGCCCGGAAGATACATCAAAAGGGTTAGGTAAAGATAAAAGGTATGGCTGGACTTTGAAAGGATTAGCATTGGTCTAAGGAAGCTAGTTAAGCATTAGCATTTGTACTTCTGACCTAAGGAGAGAGACTCAGCAAGGCAGTAAATTTTAAGAAATATCTTAGCCAAATTTCCCTTCAAAGAATTCCTTTCCACGGACATGGATTGCGCATGCCAACTTGGGAGTTTTCTGTTACCACGTGGAGCCTTGCTTACACATGATCCCAGAGCTACGCTTTTCCATGCGTGGGAAAAGAATCTCTACATTTTCCATGTGACAAGATTTTTACCCTTCACAACAAACTTATGGGGTGGGTGCAATTATCATAACTACTTTACAGTTAAGAAAACTGAGCAACAAAGAAATTACGCTTCTTGGTCAAGGTCAAACAACAAAAAATGAGTTAGAATCAGGATTTTCATCTAGGCTGACTTCACAATTTGTACATTATACACTAGAATTACAAAAGCACTCAGGTTCCAGAGTGAGTAGACTCAGAGATCACAAATGACAAAGATCTTCAAAAAGTGTTACAAAATAGTTGTGTGCTAAAAATTAGAGTGTGGAGCTTAATGATTAACCCTCTTTACTTTCCCTTTTAGACGATAAACATTTGCTCACATTAAAAACCTAGGAATCAGTTTCCCTAAGTACCCACCTCTAATTGTTAACTAATCTGTTAAATCTTGCTTAGAAATAGGTCTTGAATTCCTTTATACCTATTCCTGCCTCAAGCATCTCTTTAATAACCTTTTTTTGTCTATTAAACCCTAGGAAGCCATTCCATGAAAGAAGGAGTTGAACTTGATATTTGGGAACAATGAGACTAGAACAGGAATTGCCCATAGCTGGTGGAGGAAGTGGAGGTGGGGAATGTTAATCTAATGGAGTCATATTCCACAGCATGATTTGGGTTATATGTGATCATAGTAAATTAAAGAGTAACCTTCTGTGGTGTTTCCTTCATTTGTTTACTTAGCCTAGATTCCCTTCAAAGCAGAGCTTGAGAAAAAGAATAATATGTAAGTATTTCATGTGAGAATGTGTTTTCGGAGAATAGTAGTGAGGTATACAGAGAAGAGAACAGGGAAGGAAAAGAACAAAATTATACAAGATATGTTATCAAGTTGGCCAATGCTATAGGTGACTGACTAGAACTTGATCCAGTGTAACTTTTTGAGGAAACTTAGGAAATCTACTTCAGAACTGTTTCCATGGAGGAAGAAGGCCAAGGGAGTCTTCATTGGCCAAGGAAGCGACCGGTGATTAACTTCCACACATTCTCATGTGAACTCTGAGCAGTTAGGCAAGTGTTCTACGAAGCCAGTATTGGGAAACAAGCCCTGGAAAAGGTGTAAGTGTAATACGATCTGAAGAAAATGTACTGACAGTTTGCACCTTTGCAAAATTGATCCACACTTTGGAGCTGTTCCTGCAGCAGTGGCTGCAGCAAGAAGCGGAGTGAAGGGATTCAAAGTGTTATATAACAGAACCTTTTAACATCACATACGATTGTTTCTGTGAGAACTTAGGTCTTATCTCTGAGCAAGACCATAGAGCCCTTTTGTTTATTCTTTTTCTTTCTATCTTCAATATGTCAAATTAACAAAGGACTGACTGAATCTTTGCAATGTTGCCATTTAGTTCTCACTTCTGTTGAATGCATCACAGCTCAAATCATATCTTTGGGCTCAGTGATTGTCTTGTGGTGAGATTGAGTTTTGGTTGTGGAGAAGGTAAACACCACTTAGTCTTTGAACACAAATCACAGCTTCCAGGAGGATCTGCACTTGGAGTTACCAACAATCAGCTAAAAATAAGATGGCGACTTATTTTCCATTTGCTCCTTGGTGTACAGATCTCCCTTAGGTAGTTAATAGAAAAAGATGCCTAGGTCAAGATAAAATATGTTTTTTCTGAACCCCTGCTTGTAGTACTGTTGAATAGTGCCTCTAAATCTACCATGATTTTTAAATTGTATTTATTTTTGTATCTAAGCCGACCACAATTATTTTTGCAATCTGTCTCAATTCCTCTCTCTCCCTCTCTTTTTCTCTCTTCCTCCTTCTCTGCGTTCTCTCACACACACACATGGGGCTGTGAACAACTTTGTACAAATAAATTTGACAGCTAAGGTGAAATGGATACATTTCTTGAATGGCAAAAACTACCAAGGCTCACTTATGAAGGAATAAAAATGATTAATTTTCCTATATCTATTCAAGTAAGTGAATTAGTAATAAAAAATATTCCTACAAAGAGAATTTCATGTCCAGAAGGCTTTATTGGTGAATTTATCAAATATTTAAGGAATAAATAATTACACAAACACTTTCGAGAAGCTGAAAAAGAGGGACTATTTCCCAATTTATTCTGAGGCTAGCATTACTCCAATACCAGAACCTAACAAAGACATTACAAGAAAAAATAATTACAGATTAAAATCCTCTATGAAAATAGATACAAAAATTTCTCACGAATTATTAGAGTACTGAAAACCTGCTATTAAAAAGAGTAATGCAGCATGACCAATAAGGGGCCAGAAAGGCAAGGTTGGTCTAAAATTTGAATATCAATAAATGTAGTTTTTTACTTTAATGGAATAGAGGAGAAATATTTAAACCTTAATAGCATTCAATATATTAACAAACCATAAATCATTTCAATAAATGTTATAAAAAAGAGAAAACTTGTGTTTTATATATACCTACAGACCTGTCGTTTCCAGCACTCTTCATTACTTGTGCAAGTGGAACAGCAGCCACCTTGCGTTCCTTAAGCTCAAGGACGGGAGCCAGGCATGAGGTGCAGTTGCAGCCCACGCACACGCTTGCTCATACTGTCTCACCTGGTTGACGAGGAGCAGCAGCTGGACTCTCAGAAACTGCAGCACCTGCTGGACTTCAGCGTCTCCCAGATCCTGTGCTAGATATGGGGTTAGCTCAGGAGTTAGCAGTTGTGGATGACCAATTTTGTAAATAAAGTTTTATCATAACAGAGCAGCATATTGGCTACGGCTGCATTTATACTATAATTTCAGAGAAGGTATGACAGGGACCATGTGCCCCACACAGGCTGAAATACACATTACATAGCTTTTACAAAGTTTGCTAGCCCCTTGTTTAGCTCCATGACGGGGGTGCCAGCTTCTGAGGTTAGAAGCTGGGAGTGGGCGGGACTCTGATGAGAGTTCTTAATGTCTCAGGTGACCAGGGGCTTGCCAGGGTCTAGCCTCTGCCATGCTTTCTCACGTTTCTTGAAGATTTCTTTATCTGAAGAAGAGTCTTTAATCACCAATAGCCTTATCATTATTTTTTTTTAGCACTATTCTGTAGCAAAATTTAAAAAAATGGTGTTTTAGGTAAAAATAAACATTTTTTACATCACTTTTTCCCTTAAATTTATTAGTCTTATTTGCTTTGTTTGGAAAATTTCTGTTCAGGAAGAGTCACATGTTTAATAGGCAGTATCCCTGGATTCATTCTCTGTCTTCATTGCTGAGTCTGCTTTCATTTCCCAAGGGAGGTGCCACGTTTGTGGTGCAATTCCCCATCTCCTTTGATGAATTGAGATCTTCAAGCCCATTTGCAGGAAAAAAACCAGCACTGGCACTATTAAGATGCTTGAGTGTATTCTTGTTGTTTTCACAACACTTGATTGGTTGTCTTGAGAGACTATTTCCTACAATAATCAAGGGGGTACTCATGGAGATTTGTCACAGCAATGCCTTTGGCTCCATGAAAAATAAGCATTGGTTCTTGTTCTTGGTGCCTAAAATCAGCTCAGTAAACAAGAATGGGGATTTTAACACAATGGAGACAAATAAAGGTAGAACAAATAAATCAGTTTCTTAATTTTAACTCATTATTTACTGTATTTTATTATATAGTTTAAAACTCAGAGCAGCATAGAGAGAAATGATGGAGACTTAACTCATGTGTTTGGCTTACATATTGACCTATTTTTCAGTAGAAAACAGGGGAAGAGATAGGGTGGGCTTTGAGTGAGGCAAATACAAATGTTTTACATAAGGAATAGCTTGTCTGAAATACAGGCGATCTATCGACAGTAGGACATCTCTTAGTATTATTATGTCCTGCAACAATCCCATTCAGACAGCAAAGCTAATAAGCCAGTTCCATAATTCTACCAGGTAAAGAATTTCACCCAGCTGACGCTTGCAGGAAGTGAAGGATATACAGAGCAGATGGTGGAAGAAAGTGATGAGTACTGGCTACAACTACATGACTAGTTACAGGAAGAAGAACTGTAACTGTCATAAGTATTCCTCCTCATTTTGTTGTAAATATGTTTGAATGTGTGTGTGACTGTGTGAAAAGAGCAGTAAAGAAAACATACATAGCCTATGCCTTCATGTATCTTATGTTCTGGTGGGGAAGATAGGAAATAAACCAATAAAACTATATTATGTGATAGATGGTATGGCAAGAAATATACGATGTCAGGTGGTGTTTGACGTATGGTGAACAATGCACTGAGAATGGACAGCATTTACTATTTAGTTGGGGCTCTCTGGGAAGGCTTTTTTTAAAGGGTAATATTAGAGAGAGACCTCAATGAGGTGAGAAACTAAGGGATGTTAATATTTGTGGGAAATAGTATGCCAGGATGAAGGAATGGCAATTTCAAAAATCTGAGACTAGAGTATGCTTGACATGTTTGAGGAATAACAGAGGCCAAAGGATGGTGGCCCATGTGATGTAGAAGAATGCTTACTGACATGAGGAAAGGTTGGAAATAAATAACAAAGTAAAAAACAAAAAGTCAACACTATGTGTAATATTATATAAATTAATTTCTAAGTATAAAAGAAAATAATGCTATAACAAAAGTGTGTTGTAGATAGATGTAAAGATATATAGAGATATAAATTAAAGACTGTAAATATATACAGGGGGACCAAAAAACCTGGAATTATCTTTTGGAGGGTGGGATCCTTGTAATTCAGGCTTAACCCACGAGGTGAATGCTCTAGGAAATCATCTGTATCAGTGTAGCAGCTGGTGGTGTTGAGAGAGGCTGCATTTGACTTCAGTCAGTTTTTTTAAATAACTTTTTGCCCATTTCATGATGGGTGATACAAGTGCACCTGCCCATATTACACTGCGTGTTCAGCAATTTTTGACCAAAAACGGCATGACTCCCATGGCCTACCCTCCCTATTCACCCAAACTCACCCGAAGTGATTTTTTATCTCCAGGATAAAAAAGTCCTCAAAGGGAAACATTGGAAGAAGTGGGTGATGTGGAAGAAGTCAAACAAAAATTGGCAGAAGCCCTAAAAGGCATCAAAATCAATGCATTCAAAACCTGTTTTGAGCATTGGAAAAAATGAGTCAATAGATGTATTGCATCAAATGGATAGTACTTTGAAGGTGACTGAAGTTTAAACACGTAAGAATAAATATACAAATTTTTATAAATAAAATCTGTTTTGGGGGGTTTTGCCTCATATAGTAGACTATGTACTAAAAGTGTTGGCAGTTATCACTGATGTATATGTCATTTCTTTTCTTGCTTTCCTATATTGTATTAATTTTGTGCATTATAAACACATTACTTTAATAGTCTTAGCTTAACATTGCTCTAGTTAACATATCAGAACCTTAAGAGCTTGTTCTACTAAAGCATTTAACTTCTGATTTTTACAAGTGCCTGTATAACATATGAAAGAAAGAAATAAGAGTAGAGAAGATCAAAGATGGCAGCGGAATAAAGGAAGTTACACTCACATCCTTCCAGGACCAAACTGAAATACAACTAAATTATAGAACAATCATCCTGAAAAACCAACTAAAGACTAGCTGAAGAGAAGCCTTATAAGCAAGGACTTACACAAGCAGCCACATCTAGACTGTTCCAAACAGGTTGCCAAGGGCTAATTATAGGCCATATCTTATATTGGCCTGCACCAGAGTCTCTCCCAAGAAGCTCAGATTCACACACCCAGTGACCAGCTTTAGGCCACATCAGAGCAGGATGCAATAAGCTTCACAAGTAGCATATAAAAAGGGAGATCTAGGCAGGTGTCAAATCCTGCTGAGGCAATTCCACTCTGGTTGGTCAGTACCTGCACAGCAGCTTGCATGCTGTGGTTGGGGTTGAGAATTACAGTCAGCCGGCCTGAGGGCTGATCACATTTATAAACAGGCAATAGCACAAAAGACTCAATTACAATGAGAGGGCCCACATAACCCACTAAAGGCACATTTCTAGATCATCCAGTTGAGGTCATCAAGGAGACTGCACCATTGGACCCCACAGGACACCTACTATATAAGTCCATCTCACAAAGATGGGGAGTCACAGCTAATCTATCTAGTAATAAAAACAAAGACAAAGAGGCCACCAAAATTGGGAGATGAGGAAACAGGCTGTGAATGAAAGAACAGGAGAAGTTTCCAGAAGAAGAGCTAAATGAAATGGAGGCAAACAATTAATCAGGCGTAGAGTTAAAAGTAACAGTATATAAGGATGCTCAATGGCATGAAAAAGACATAGAAACCATAAAAAAGGACCAGTCAGAAATAAAGAATACAATATCTGAAATGATGAATACACTGGAAGGAAAAAACATATGGTTGGATGAAGCAGAGGACTGAATCAACAATTTTGAAGACAAGGTAGAGAAAAAAAAAAACCTCACCCAATCAGAGCAGCAAAGAGAAAAAAATTTGAAAAAAATGAGGATATTTTAAGGGACTTTTGGGGCAACATGAAGTGTGATAACATCTGTATCATAGGGATACCAGAAGGAGATGAGAGATATCAAGGGACAGAGAAATTATTTGAAGGAATAATGACTGAAAACTTCCCTAAATTGATGAATGAAAAAGATGCACAAGCCCAGGAAGCATAAGGTGTCCCAAACAAGATGGACCTAAAGTGGCCCACACCAAGACACATCATAATTAAAATGGCAAAGATTATGCCCTGGCTGGTGTAGCTCAGTGGATTGAGCGCGGGATGGGAGCCAAAGGGTCCCGGTTCGATTCCCAGTCAGGGCACATGCCTGGGTTGTGGGCCAGGTCCCCAGTGAGGGCCATGTGGGAGGCAACCATACATTGCTGTTTCTCCCTTGCTTTCTCCCTCCCTTCTCATCTCTCTAAAAATAAATAGATAAAATCTTTAAAAAAATGGCAAAGGTTAAAGTCAAAGAGAGAATATTAAAAGCTTCAAGACAAAAGACCCAGCAAGGGAGCTTCCATAAGAGTGTCAACTGATTTCTCAACAGAAATATTTCACACCAGAAGAGATTGACATGAAATATTCAAAGAGATGAAAAGCAAGGACTACTTTACCAAGACTGCCTTACCTAGTAAGGCTATCAGTTAAAACTGAAGGAGAAATAAAGAGCTTCTCAGACAAGAAAAAAAAAAAAAAAAACTAAAGGAGTTTGTTACCACCAAACTGGTATTACAAGAAACAACAAAAGGCCTGCAGAGGAAGGAGGAGGAGGAGGAAGAGGAGGAAGAGGAGCAGAAAAACAATAGTGGAACATAGTTAAAAAATAAAATGGCAATAAATAGGTACCTATCAGTAATCACTTTAAATGTAAATAGCTTAAATGTTGTAATCAAAAGACAGAGGGTAGCTGAATGGATAAGAAAACAAAACCCACATATATGCTGTCCACAAGAGATACCCCTCAGAATGAAAGATACACACAGAGTAAAAGCAAAGGAATGAAAAAAGATACTTCATGCAAATGGAAATTTTAAAAAGTTGAGGTAGCAATAATAATATCTGACAAAATAGACTTAAAACAAAGGCTATATTAAGTGATAAAAGACACTACCTAATGATAAAAGGAGCAATCCAATAATAGCATAAAACTATAGTAAACATTTATGTGCCTAACATAGGAATACCTAAATATGTAAAACAAATCTTGATGGGCATATAGGGGGAGATTGACTGTAATACAGTCATAGTAGGGGATTTTAACACCCCATTGTCAACAGTGGATAGAGCTCTGAGACAGGAAATCAACAAGGAAATGGCAGCCTTAAATGACAGTAGATCATAGATTTAACATATCTTCAGAACATTTCATCCCAAAGCAACAGAATATACTTTTTTTTTTTTCAAGTACATCTGAAACATTTCCAAGCATAGACCACATGTTAGGACACAAAACAAGTCTCAATAAATTTAAGAATATTTAAATCATATCAAGCATCTTTTGTGACCATAATGGTATAAAACTAGAAGTCAATCACAAGAGAAAAAGTGAAAAACATGAAAAGATATGGAGGCTAAGTAACATGTTCCTAAACAATGAATGAGTAACAATGAGATCAAGGAAAAAATCAAACGTACCTTGAAACAAATGAAAATGAGAACATAACCCAAAATCTGTGGACACAGCAAAAACAGTCCTAAGAGGGAAATTCATAGCAATACAGGCCTACCTCACAAAAAAGAAAAATTTCAAATAAACAATTTAACTTATACTCAAAAGAACTGAAGAAGATAAACAAAGCCCAAAGAAGTAGAAAGAAGGGCATAATGAAGATCAGAGCAGAAATAAATGAAATAAAGTCTATAAAAACAAAACAATAGATCAATGATTCTAACAGCTGTTTTTTCAAAAGATAAATAAGATTGACAAACTTTTAACCAGACTCATCAAGGAAAAAAGAGAGAAAACCCAAATAAATAAAATCAGAAAAGATAGAGAAGTAACAACTGACACCAAAGAAATACAAAAGAATGTAAGAAAATATTACAAACAACTATATGCCAACAAATTGGACAACTGGAAGAAATGGATACATTTTTAGAAACATACAATCTTCCAAAACTGAATCAGGAAAAATCAGAGAATCTAGACAGACAGATTACAACCATCAAAACTGAAGCAGTAATCAAAAAGCTTCCAACAAACAAAAGCCCTGGACTGGATGGCTTCACAGGTGAATGTCACCAAATATTCAAGGAAAACTTAACACCTATCCTTCTGAAATTATTCTAAAAATTCAATAAAAGATTAAATTCCCAAGCTCATTTTACAAGGCCAGCATTTTCCTAAATCAAAAACCAGATAAAGACACTACAAAGAAAAAAATTATAAGCCAATATCCCTGATGAACATAGATGTTAATAGCCTCAACAAAATATTAACAAACCAGATTCAGCTATACATGAAAATGATTATACACCATGATCAAGTAGGCTTTTTTTTCTGGGGAGGCAAAGTTGTTAAAATATTCACAAATCAGTAAACATCATTAGTCACATAAACAAAATGAAGGATAAAAACTACCTGATTATATCTATAGATGCAGAAAAAATTTTGATAAAATCCAGCACTCTCAGCAAAGTAGAAATAGAGGGAATATATAAGGACATATATGACAAGCCCACAGCCAACAACATTCTCAATGGGCAAAAACTACAAACATTTTCCTTAAGATTGAGAACAAGACAAGATGTCCACTTTTACCTCTCTTGTTCAACGTAGGACTGGAAGTCCTAGCTACAGCAAACAGACAAGAAGAAGAAATAAAAGGCCTCTAAATTGGAAAGAAAGTAGTAAAACTGTTTTCATTTGCATGACATGATACTGTACACAAAGAACATCAAAGATTCCACCAAGAAACTACTAGAACTGACAAATGAATTCAGTAAAGTAGCAAGACACAAAATAAATATCCAGAAATTAGTTGCATTTTTATACACTAATAATGAACTATCAGAAAATGGAAACTAAGAAAACAATCCTATTCACAATTGCTTCAAAAAGAATAGAATCCTAGGAATAAATTTAACCAAGGATGTAAAATACCTTTTCTCAGAAAAGTATAAGACACTGAAGAAATATATTGAAGAAGATACAAGTAAGTGAATCTTACTTACTTGAAAGATACATGGTATATCCAAGAACATATACCATGTTCATGAATATGAAGAACTAACATTATTAAAATGCTCATACTACCAAAGTGATCTATAGGTTCAGTGAAATTCCTATCAATATACCAGTGGCATATTTTATAGAACTAGAACAAATATTTCAAAAATTTATATGGAACCACAAAGACTACAAATAACTACAAAAATCTTGAAAAAGAATAAAGTTAGTAGAACCATGCTACTTGATACTAAACTATACTTTAAGGGCATAGCAATCAAAACAAAATTGTACTGGCATAAAAACACATATATATCAATTAAACAGAATAGGAATCCTAGAAATAAGCCCCTTTAGAGTCAATTAATGTTTGACAAAGCAGGCAAAAATATATGAAATAAAGATCATCTATTCAATAAAAGGCATTGTATAACCAAGGAGTTAAAGAAGACACGTCCATCCAGACCAGTAAGTGGGGCGGAGCCAGGCCGAGAGCACAAGGCAAGCTGGCGGTTTGTGGAGCTGTGGGGGCAATGCTGCAGCTGCCTGGAGAGACCCTTGGCTGGTGCACTTGGCGAAACCTGTGGCTGGCCGACCCGGAACCAGCAGGGCCAAGACTGGTGGACCGGGCTCTCCCTCATATGCACGTAGATAGACCAGGAGGAAAAGCTGGGGAGCATAGCAGACCGTGCAACCCACCATCTCAGGGAAATAAAGCCTCAAACCACTGATTGAAAACACCTTTCGGGTTTGAGGTGGCAGCAGGAGGAAGTCCCAGCCTCATGGGAGAGTTAATTGGAGAGACCAACAGGGCACAGGCCCACCTATCCAGGAATTGGCGCAGAGGGGCACAATGTGCTTGTGGGTGTCATGTGAGGTGACTGGGAGCTGGTGGAGAGTGGAGCAAGCGCCATAGTTCTCTCTCAGGCCCTGCCCCCACAGTCAGCGTCACAACACAATGACCTGGGTTACCCCTACCTGGTGAACACCTAAGGCTTTGCCCCTTAAAGTAATAGGTGAGCAGAGAAAGGGAAGGATGGCCCAAATGAAAGAGCAGATCAAAACTCCAGAAAAAATACAGCTAAGCCATGAAGAGATAGCCAACCTATCAGATGCACAGTTCAAAACACTGGTAATCAGGATGCTCATAGGGTTGGTTGAATTTGGTTGCAAATTAGATGAAAATATGAAGAATAAGCTAAGATAAATGAGGGGAAATGTACAGAGAACCGATAGTGATGGGAAGGAAACTGGAACGCAAATCAATGGTGTGGACCAGAAGGAAAAAAAAAAAACATTCAACCAGAAAGGAATGAAGAAACAAGAATTCAAAAAAACGAGGAGAGGCTTAACAACCTCCAGGACATCTGTAAATGTCCCAACATCTGAGTCATAGGAGTGTCAGAAAGAGAAAAGGAAGAGCAACCAATTGAAAATTTATTTGAACAAATAATGAAAGAGAACTTCCCCAATCTGGCAAAGGAAATAGACTTCCAGGAAATCCAGGAAGCTCAGAGATTCCCAAAGAAGTTGGACCCAAAGAGGAACACACCAAGACACATCATAATGATATTATCCAAGATTAAAAATAAGGAGAGAATCCTAGAAGCAGCGAGAGAAAAGGAGACAATCACCTACGAAGGAGTTCCTATAAGACTGTCAGCTGATTTCTCAAAAGAGACATTTCAGGCAAGAAGGGCCTGGAAAGATGCGTACCAAGTGATGAAAGGCAAGGACCTACATCCAAGAATACTCTATCCAGCAAAACTTTCATTTAGAATGAAAGAGCAGATAAAGCGCTTCTCAGATAAGGTCAAGTTCAAGGAGTTCATCATCACCCAGCCTTTATTATATGAAATGTTAAAGGGATTAATATAAGTCATGGAGGGATATCAACAGGGGAGTGGGAGGGGGAGAGAGGAGGAGAAAGTACAGAGAATAGATAGCGTAAATAGTAGGTAGAAAATGGACAGGGGGAGGTTGAGAATAGTATGGGAAATGTGGAAGCCAGGGAACTTATGTGTATGACCCATGGACAAAAACTGAAATGCAGGGAATGGGGGTGTGTGGGGTGGGGGGAAATACAGGGGGGAAATGGGACAACTGTAATAGCATAATCAATAAAATAAATTTAAAAAAAGGAGGAAAGGAACTATAAAAAAAAGCGTTGTATAAATTAGAGAGATGTGTGCAAAGAAAATGAAACTAGACCACCTCCTTAAACAATACACAAGGATAAATTCAAAATGGATCAAAGACTTAAACCCAAAACCATAAAAACCCTAGAAGAAAACATAGCCAGTCAAATCCTGGAAACATTTCTCATAGCAATATTTTTCTGATATATCTTCTCAGGCAAGAGAAACAGAAGAAAAAATAAATAAATGGGAGTACATCAAACAAAAGTTTTTGCACAACAAAGGAAACCATCAACAAAATGAAGAGACAACTCACTAAATGGGAGAACGTATTTGCCAATGATACATCTAATAATGGGTTAATATCCAAAATGATAAAGAACTTATACAATTCAACACCAAAAAACAAACAATCCAACTACAAATGGCAAAGGACTTAAATAGATACTTCTCCAAAGAGAAAATACAGCTAGCCAATGTCATATAAAAAGATGCTCAATGTCAGTAATCAAGAAAGAAATGCAAATTAATTTTAATATCTCAAATTAATGAGATATTAACTCACATCTGTCAGAATGGCTATCAACAACAATCCAACAAACACAAAAGTGTTGGTGAAGGTGTGAAGAAATGTGTTGGTGGTAATGCTTATTGGTGCAGACGCTGTGAAAACAGTATAGAGGTTTCTCAAAAAAATTAAAAATGAAACTGCCTTATTTTCCAGCAATTTTACTTCTGGGAATTTATCGAAAGAAACCCAAAAAACTAATTTGAGAGAACATAAACACCCTTATGTTCACTGCAAGTGTTGTTTCCAATAACCAAGATTGGGAAGCAGCCCAAGTACTATCAGTAGATGAGTATATAAAAAAAAAAACTTTAGTACATTTACATAATGGAATGCTACTTGGCTGTAAAAAAAAGAAGGAAGTCTTACCCTTTGTAACAGCATGGATGGACCCAGGAGCATTATACCAAATGAAATAAATCAGTCAGAGAAAGAGAAGACAATACTACATGAGTTCACTCATATGTGGAATCTAATGAACAAAATGAGCTAATAAGCAAACTAGAGACAGACTCATAGATATAGAAAAGGCTGACAGCTCTTGGGGGACTGGATGGTAGGGGGTGGCAGAATTGAACAAAGTAAAAGAGAAAAAAGATCTCATGAACATGGACAACAGTGTGGTGATTGCCAGGAGGAGAGCTGGTGGGAGAGAGGGAGGAGGGTGTAGGGTGGATAAATGGTGATGGATGGAGACTTCATTTGTAGCGGTGAACACACAATACAGTGTAGAGATGATGTGTTGTGGAATTGTGTACCTGAAGCCTGAGTGATTTTGTTAACCAGTGTCACCCCAATAAATTTACTATAAAGGAAAAAATAAGTGTAATACTGAGAAAAATGATAGAATATAGAGATATAAAGCTAAAGTCAATTGGATGACTGAAAATTACAGAAAAACAAAGCAAATGAATGTAACGGGTAGTAAATACAAGAAATAAATCTAGAAATTGGAGAAATTATTTATCAGGTAAAAGCAAAATATGGAATAGAGAAGTGTGTCATAGAGAATGAACCTAATAAAGAATGATCTTGGGGACTTAGCAGTGTAGAAGTGGTATTTACCATTTTGATGGATAATCAGGCAGAACTTTAACATGATTGCTGACATTAGCTTAATAGCAATACAAAGTTAATGAAACATTTAGCAAAAACTTATCCTCCATTTATCATTATGTATTATCATTAATCAAAGTCATTTTTAAAGAGAATTTTCTGTGAATTCATATGGGAAGTATTTTCCAAGGGAGAGTTGAAGCTCCAGTATTTTAGTATCCATCAAATTAATGCATTTCTTTTTTCAGACATACAAGGTTGGATTAGGGAAACACAAGAAAAACTAGCCTTAGCAAAATAGAGTTTTATCAATCAAGCCAGGAGAAACAAGAGACTGTTTTTAGTGTTTATTTACTTGACTCTAATCACTTTTGCTAAAGGAAAGACATCAACATGTACTTGAAATCTGGATGCCTTTGAGTCAGGATGCTACTCTCAAAAATGGAAATTTATTTTATAGTAGAAATGAACAACTGGTTGTTAAGTTGTCGAGACTCCTTTCTACTTGTGCCATTCATTTTGTTGATCACCTGAGGCGTAACAATTTTATTATCCGTTAAATGACAAGAGTGGCACTAGCCTCTGCCACAGAGTGAAACCAGTGATGACCACACAATGCTGAAACACACATCAATAAACGATTAGCTTTTCATCTTTATACATCATGCAGGTTTTATGTGGCGCTGTGCTTTCCCATCTTCAAATACACCTTGTGGCCTTCCTTATAATAAGTACATCCATCCTCACAGCTATCAGAAGAGGTGCACACAAAATAATAAATAGACGTTTGTGTGGGTATTTATACCGTGTACCTTAATGACACCATTTGATTTCTCCCTACTTATGTGGCTTTTCTCTTGTTTGCTTTTTTTGTGTGAGTTTTATGCATTACGTATGAATCACTAAAGGTGTTAATAAACCACCTTAAAGTTAGCACAGGTGTAGGTGTAACTTGTAAAGTGAAAGAAGATTAGAGGCACAGCTGCTGCCCTTCTCTGGCTATGCTATTTTCATCTGCTCACGGGGTGCACGCCTGTGCGTTTTTGGATGCATTTCACTACAGTGGTGCTGTTACTTACCCATTTAACCCCAATATTAGAACTATGTAGTTCTTGTGTTTTCCAAAGTAGAGTGGAAAGTTCACTGCCCTTGGAGTCTCTTGGCTTTGGTTTGCCTCTTATCCTTTCACTTACTGTGTGACACACACTTCCTAGGATTCTTTTTATCATTTCCAGTATATGCCTGATCATTGAAAGGGTGGATACACAGACTAAATAAACTAATCTATGGAAAGTCAGTTTTCAAAATATAAAATATTATCTAAATGCGTTGATAATTAGAATATCAAAATTTTAAATTTCTAATTTGCTACTTGTGTTCATAGCTCCTGGCTGTGTTATGTAGGATTAAGAAATAGGGGGTAAGGTCCCTGACGAAATGTAACTTATGATCTGCTAAATGAAACAATACTTATGATACAGAAAGAGAAGTAAGACACACCTGAGAACAGTATTTGAAAAAAAGCATAACGTAAGAGTAGAAGGGAAGTCATCTGGTCATCAACGTTCAGTAAACAAATGATATGCACGACAAGTATGGTGAGAGGTAGTAGAAGGGAAAAATGGGCTTTGGGGAGAGGGGCCGGACGTTGTGGAGCTGCGTGGGCAATGAGTATGCGGTTTGAAGTTGTACATAAAAAGGAAGGCTTCCAGCAAGAGCATGGTGGCAACTATGAAAGAGTATGTTAATTGGATTTTTCAATTTTACCTAGATAGGACTAGGCTTAGAAGTGGTAATACATAATTTTTAAGAAAAAGTATGTAGTTCTAAACTGGAAATCAATCTTCTTAATGATTTCAAAATTTCATTCTGTATTTTCAGAAGATTATTTATTAACAAATGAGTTTAAATTACCAAAAAAATAATGAGGGAACATATTTCATGAAGATAAATTCCACTTATATTTCTTTAATCTTGGAGCTAATCAAGGAAGCCAAGTGGAAAAAAAAAAAACTAAGTAAGAAAAATAAAAGTGAAGGAACAACAGCAACAAAAAATCCTCTGTTATGTTTCACTAAGGGCATAGTATCAGACTTGTGGCATTTACATGCAGTTTAAAATAGAATGAAATATGTGTACTGAGTTCCTGAAAAAAGAAAAAGATCTTGAATATCTTCATGGATTCTTCTTTCTTGTCTTCTGCAGGTGAACACAAGATATCTAAGGAATGGCAGAATGAAGGTTGGACTGAGAAACAAAATGAAATGGTGATTGATCAGGATAAGGAGACACAGAAGATGTTAGTAGAGAAAGCCTGGTAATGTTGAAATTTCACTCTCCAGCAGAGGTAGTTTTAGAGGTGTGACTATATCCCATGGAGAATAAAATATGGGAAGGAGATGGACATGGACAAAATATAGGGAAATGGTGTTTGCTAACTTTTTTTTAAAACTTGAAATGTCTGATTCATTGCTTCTATCAGCTTTTTGCTTTGCAATAGCATCTAGTCTAGAAGTGTTTGATTTTTTCAGCTCATTATAAATAGCCAAAGTTTTTTTATCTATCTATCTATCTATCATCTATCTATCTATCTATATCATCTTTTTATCACCATCCAAGTCAAGTCTCCATTCATCATCATTCCCGAAGTAACTATTTTAAAAAACCAAGTTCTCTGCTCTCTGGCCAACTTCCAGGTCCAGATGACTCAGCAACACCAGTGCGGATAGGATGTGCAGAGTGATCAAGCACAATGAATATTGATGGTGGCGACGTGAGCCTGTGATAAATTCCCCATTCTACTTCCTCTTTGTTAGTCGTTCTCTGTCCTCATTTCAAGCTTCCTCTTTCTTCCCAGCAGGTTGAATATCTATGGTGATTAAATCATCTTCCCTCCTCGTTCCTACAGACTGCTATTTGTTACATTTTTATTTACATTTGATTTAGGAGTATATTGTAGACATTCATTTGCACGCTGCATCAAATTTTAAATAAAATATACAGTGGAATTCTAAGTTGTATCTCTAATATTCAAGTTATATTATTAATTTATTAGGTTTGTCACTGACAGAGGAATTATACGACTAACTTCTCAAGTCATATAGCTGATTTGAATCAATAGTTTAATTTTTGAACATAAATATCTCTATTAATAATAGTAGTCTTCTTGTAAGAACTGAGTTTACATGTTAATCTATAGTCTTCCTATTCCTGATTATATTCTGTCCTCCACTATCACATACAGAACTGCCCTAGTTGGTGTGACTCAGTGGATTGAGTGCTGGCCTGTGAACCAAAGGGTTGCAGGTTCAATTCCCAATCAGGGCATATGCTTGGGCTGCAAGCCAGGTCCCCAGTAGGGGGCGCTCAAGAAGCAACCACACATTGATGTTTCTCTCCCTCTCTTTCTCTCTCCCTTCCCCTCTCTAAAAATAAATAAATATAATCTGTAAAAAAATTAAAAATGACAGAACTGCTACAGATTTATATCTTCAGATATTATTTTACTTCTGTCATTCATTCATTCATCCATCCATCCATCCAGCATTCATTGGGTGCCCACTATACAACCTCTTAGACACTGGGCTCATGATTGTACAGAAACCATTATAGTGTCTGTTGCTATGTAGGCTGCTAATGCTAGAATATAAGAGACACAGACAGTACTGGTTAGAGACCAGGGCACGTAGGACCCTCACTTTAATTCCTGTTTTTTAGAGAACCACACTCAGGCCCCCCTTTGGGTTTGTTCCTCTTAGAAGATGAGGAGAATTTAGGGCCAAGTGTACAAAGCTTCATGCCTAATACATAGAAGGTCATGATTTGGATACCTGGGAGCTTAGTGTTCCCTGATCAGATGACCTTGAACACTGCTTCAATGCCTTTTGGAGCATATTCCCTGGATCAGTACTCTAAAGATTCACCAAGCACCTAGTGCTGTTCACACTTCTAGGCCTGAGGATGTTCACAGGTCATGGATCGGCCTGCTCTGGAGGTTCCTTATGGTACTGGAATGCTTGCAGGTATAAAAATAGTGAGTCAGATCACTGGTTTGGGTATTTACTCGTTTTCTGGTCCTAAGCCCTATAAGCAATGGATGGTAAGTTACTTTATGTAGAGGTGTAAAAGTAATAACATAAAATTATTAAAACTTATATTATGTCAAGATGGTTATTTGCAACTGGTCTGTAGTAGCTTTATGCATATCTCCAGGCGTGACTAGAAGTCTGGCATTGACCCTTGGCCAAGACAGGGATGAAAAGTTCCAGACTCTCCTTGAGGTATGCTGTAACATCTTGTTTACATTGTATATTTAAATTGTGTAGATCAATAGTTTACACTTGGCTTAACCAGGTTCACAACCTGCCTTTAGCGATGTGACCAATAAAGAACAATGAATTGTGCCTTGAGATAGAAGTATCTTGCATGGATCATGGTGATGTGTAGTCTGAAGAGGAAGAGCACAGGTATCAAGGTAGAGTTTCTAAGTCTGCAGAGCGACTGAGAAAAGGATCAGGAAACTGCTTCTGGATGTCCCAAATCACCCTGATGCTTGCTTGCCCTTTGCTTTATTTATTCTGCTGTACTATACACTTTACCTTTATTAAAGACTTGTATTAGTATATCTTGTAGAATCTTGTGAATCCTTTCAGTTATCTTACTGTATGCATGCAGATATAAATGCTATAAAATATAATGAATTGCAATAGAGGATAATGGAAGGAATGAACACTAGTTTGGGTGGATATAAAGCCTCTCTGAGGATATAGTACTTAGTCTGAGAATTGATGGTAAAATTGAGCTCCATTCCTGTAGACACTGTAAAGAATGTTTGAGAAAATAAGGAACTGTAGAATATTTGGAGATTATTGCCAATTTAAATGTGTTCAGAAAAGAGGTACTTGGTCACTCTCTAGGTCATCTGAAGTGAGGACAGTTCCTAACTCATGCTGATTCCTTGTAGAATCGAAGGGGATGAAATATGAAGCAAGAAACCACTTAAGGTTCTAAGACCAGGCCCTGGCCAGGTGGCTCATTCTGTTAGAGCATTGACTTGACAAGGTTGCAGGTTTGGTCCCCGGTCAGGAACCATACAAGAATCAACCAATGGATGCATAAATAAGTGGTACAAAACAATCTTTTCTTTCTCTCCCTCTCTCTAAAACCAACAACAACAACAACAAAAGAATCTAAGACCCATCTAATGTAGAGAACAGGAATGTCTTTAAGTTATTTGAGATAAGAGACTGCCTATATCTCACGTTGCAGATAGTTTATTAGGTTACATCTTGTCCTTTCCTGAGATGTGTTGAAGTCTGGTGTGAATGATTTCTTTTAGTCTTATAAAACTTTTAGATGTGATTTAATGATGTGACAGAACATTCTAGAAGTATGCTAAATGTTATAGTCATAGACTTCATATGTGCCTTTTAGCATTCAAAGACTCTGAGTGCTGTAGTAATAAAAAAGTTTTAAAATTGCTTCAGTTAAATAAATAATCAGAGCATAGATTAGATTTTTTTTTGGATATCAGATGGTGGGCACTTTTTGGAATTATTGAAATTTCTTTATTTTAAATATTTTTTTATTTTTCAATTACAGTTGACATACGGTATTTTATTACTTTCAGCTGTATATAATAGTGAGTAGACATATATTTACCTTACAAAATGGTCATCCCAATTAGTACCCATCTGATACCACACATAGTTATTATATTTTTTTACCACATTGCCTATGCTATTCTTTACATTCCCATGGCTATTTTTATAAGTGACAATTTGTACTTCTTAATCTCTTTCATCTTTTAAACCTGTCTCCCCAAAACATCTTCCATCTGGCTACCATCTCTGTATCTATGAGTTTGTTTCTATTTTGTTTATTTATTTTACTTTTAGAGTTCATATATGCCATATGGTATTTTTCTTTGTATGACTTATTTCACTTAGCATGACACCTCATAGGTATATCCATGTTGTCACAAATGGCAAGATTTCATACATTTTTATGGCTTTGCAATATTCCATTGTATATATGTAAGACTTTCCTTTTATCCATTCATCTTATTTATTGATAGACACTTAGGTTGCTTCCATATCTTGACTATTGTAGATAATGGTGCAGTGAACATGGAGGAGCATATATCTTTTCAAATTAGTGTTTTGGATTTCTTTGGATAAATGCCTAGAAGTGGAATTGTTGGGTCATATTGCAGTTCTACATTTGAACTTTTGAGGAACTTCCATTTTATATTATATGATATAGGAAAATAAGAGAGGAAGACAATGTAAATATCTGATATAAATATTTATATGTGTGTCTATATATAGATAGATAGATAGATAGATATGTATGTGTTTACACATACAGGCATATCTCAGGGATGCTGTGGTTCCATTCCACCACAATAAAGTAACTTTTGCAATAAATAGCTGTAATCCTTTATCTGAAGGAGGACCTTGCCTTTGACTTGTAAAAAATACAACATCTGTGAAGCACAATGAAGAATAGTACAATAAAACAATGTGTGCCTGTATATTTGTGGGTGTTTGTATATACCATATTTTTCAGACTATTAGACACACTTTTCCCCCAAATTTGGTAGGAAAATGGGGATGAGTCTTATAGTCCGAATATTCTGTTTACATTTACATTGGTGAAATATTATGTTATTTATGTTATTAAATATTTTACCACATTTTTTGCTTCAACATTTTTTTTCCTATTTTCCTCCTCTAAAACCTAGGTGTTTCTTATGGTCCAAAAAATATGGTACTCACACCCCCACACACATACAAACATGTTTACAACAAAATAAGGAGGACTACTCATGATAATTACAGTTCTTGTTTCTGTAACTAGTCATGTGGTTGTAGCTGGTATTTGTAACTTTCTTCCACCATCTGTTCTGTATACTCTTTGCCTTCTGCAGGCATCTCAGCTGGATGTAGTTCTTTACCTGGTGGAATGACCCAAAGCTCTATTCCTGATGGAGCTGACTTATTAATTTTCCCACCTGAATTGGGTTGTTGCAGGTTTTCACTGACTTTCATCACTGGATAGGGTAATACTAAGAAATGCCTTATTAGATCTCCTATATTCCAGACATGCTTTTCCTTAACTCAGTTAAAGAGGAGTAAACTTCTCCTTCGTGGTCAGGACCAATTATATCAACCAACACAGTAACTCCGTGACTGTTGATTGTGAGGCATGAGGAAACCAAAGTGGCTGTGTGGCAATATTAACTTTCAGTTCAATGGGATCATTGCTGTCTCCTGGTGGAAGCATTCCTTCCCCAGGAATGAGATGTGCAAGCCAGCAGAGCATAAAGCCAGAGTAACAGAAAGCTAGTGAGTTCCTAGGAGATAATGAGTGGTGCCATTCTAATTTCCTCCCCTTGATGTCTGGACCTAAGAATCTTGCTGTGGGAGAAATAGCACCCTATATTCAGTGCCGATTCAGAGCACTTACAGTCTTCTGGAGAACCTAACCCCAGCCTTGCAAGGCATTGCCACCGAGCTGCTGCTGTACCTGAGTCTTCCAAAGGCCACTCCACCATTCTATAAAATCAGCTTCTTCGGGATGGTGGGGAGACATAGTAACACCTGTACATTTTATGTGCATTATCCATTGCTGTACTTTTGTGTAAAGTGAATTTCTTGATTAGAAGAAGTGCTGAATGGAATACCATGATAGTGGATAAGGCATTCTGTAAGTACATAGATGGTAGTTTTGGCAGAAGCATTGCATGCAGGAAAGGCACATCCATATTCAGAGTATGAATCTATTTCAGTGAGAACAAACACTCATCCTCCAATGGTAGAAGCAGCTTAGTGTAAACAACATGCCACCCGATAGCTGGCTGACCACCTTGGGGGACTGGTGCCGTATCAGGGACTCACTCGGTGTTCTTTTCTGTTGTTGGAAGGTTGATCACTTGGCAGTGGCTGTAGCCAGCGCAGCCTTCCTTAGTGGCGGTCCATGTTGCTGAACCCGTGCATAACCTTCACCCCTGCCCCTAGAGTCACTTCATTCATGAGCCCACTGGGCAATGATAAGGGTAACTGGAAAAGGAGACTGACTGGTTTCCACAAAACCGGTCATGCTAGTCACCTGATTATTAAAATGTTCCTCTGTTGATGTTACCCTTTGGTGAGCATACACTTGGGACAACAAATATCTTTAAATTTTTGCCCATTCAGAGAAGTCTATCTGTATACTTCTTCCCCAAATGTCTTTGTCACCGATTTTCCAATTGTGTTTTTTCCATATCTCTGATTTTCCAGCCAAACCACTGGCCACAGCCCATGAATTAATATATAATTGCATACATAACCATTTCTCCTTGTAAGCAAATTGAACTAGGGACACTGCTCAAAGCTCTTCCCACCAGGAGTCCTTCCCCTCACCCTTCCTTCAAGGATGCCCCAGAGGGGGCCGTAATGCTAGAACTGTTCACTTTTGGGTGGTGCCTGTATATCATACAAAATTATCTGTAAACCAGACTCAACTCTTCTTTTTCTCAGTTAACTGATGGTAGGAAACTCCATATAAGGCTTAGATAACACCCAGCGCATAATAGTCAGCTCAGGTCACAGGGTGACTTAGTGACCCGTGGTCAAGCATTCAGTCTCTACTGAAGTTCAGTAGTAGGGATTCTGAGATTCTAACCAATGTGGGGATTCTGACAGCTGCTGAGTATATATCTATTCCTAATTACAGCCATTCTTTATTTTATTGCACCTCTCTTTACTGCACTTTGCAGATGTTTACAAACTGAACGCAAAGCCCTTTACTAGCAAAAGGACTACTACTTTATTGCAGTACCCACTCTATTGCAGTGGTCTGGATCAGAACCTGAAAATTTTCTGAGGTATGCCTGTATACATTAAGAAGTGGAGAAATAACCACAGGATGGGTTCAGGGACCCACCTGGTCACTGTGAGATGGACATGAGCTAAAACTGCATGGGTCACCTGATCTTCATTAGCTCCTACTGACTGACGGACCACAATGACATTTGAGGTCTCTTGTAATCAGTGTCAGTTCAGAGCCAGTTTCCTGTAGTCCCTGAAAGACATCATTATTTCCTCTTTCCCAGTGCACAGTTATGTCAGTAAAGGCTGTTGGTGCCTTTGTGGAAGGCTGGGAGAAAGATTACCAGTGTTCTTTGGGGTAGTGTATCAAAGTCTTATCTTAAGGAGACTCAACCTCTCCTTCATTCAGAGGTTTATGCATTTGTAATTATGGGGATTGAATGAGGGACTGTGACTCTGGTTTTATGATTGGGGTTAGAATTTTGTTCACTTAGAACTTTTCTCCTCATACAGGTCAGGTAAGAATTTAAGAGTCTTCCTGTCCATTTCACTTCTAGGGATACCACGATCAATTAACCAAGACCATGGGGCTGTTTGAGCCTGGGGATTTTGATTGCTGTTTTAACTTTGCTATCCATTATGGTAATCACATCCACCTTGCCTTACTACGTGGCCCCGTCTGCACGAGCATCCAATTACTCTCACTGTATTTAAGTTTCCCCAGTCGTTGGCTGCAGCTTCTACCGTAAGGTTGGGTAGAGAGGCACAATTGCAGAGTTCTTCAGGAATCCTGGGGCTCCTGTCACAAATTCATTTCTCACAGTTTGGGTGAAAGGGACATTTTCTGGACCCTCCCAGTGTGGGTGAGTAGATTTTTATTTACTATGGTCACCTTCAAGGAAGCTCTAGCCCCTAAGAAATGAACATATAAATTTCTTACACTTGCACTGTAAACTATGCAAAATAAATTCTTTTGCTTACAAGGCATTGGGGCTCCAGTGACATTTAGGAATTTACTACCCTTGGTTAGTGACAAAACTTCATTTTATTCAACGATTGGTAGGCCTACTGAGCAAGTCTGGCTGGTTTGCTTTATTTTATTTTTTTTTAGTTATTTTATTTTCATTTTCTGATTCTGTACTAGTGTGCCTGCTGAGAAGAATTCTATGCTCAAAGAGTTCTGAAACGCCATGAGTTTTGTTTCTGAGGTGCTAAGGCTGTTCAAATGATCCGCATGTTTTCTCCAATCCTAGGTCTGTAGTTAAATGGTTCAGGCTTCTCTGTTTATACCTAGTGTCTCATTAGAGCATCTCTGTCACATTTACAACACAAGGACATTTATCATTTCCCTCCCTCTGTCTTAAGCTTTCTCTTTAGGCTTCAGAAATTGAAGAAGGAGAATATATTCTGTTAACTAGCATCCCAATTATTTTTTTGGAGAGAGGTTGTCATGTATAGGTTACTTAATATGACTATTTATATGTATTATGTGCTTATCTTTCTTTCTATTTCATTCGTGATTAGCTTTATTAGCCATATAAAAGTACTGTTAATTGTACTTTACTTAAAATTAATAGTAAATCAGTTTTGTTGATTTTTCTGTGTTTTGACTGGTGATGATTTCTGAATGTAACATTCAGAGGGTCACTTATAGTCTGAGCAAAGATAATTAGTATTTGTTGCTGCTTAGAATTTTAATGTATGTTTAGTGGGCATTGTCTAACTCCATAAAAATCACCAAAACTTTTTTGAATTTCATTATTCCTTCTTTTAGTTCACAAAATATTAAAATGCAAGATTCACAGCTAATTCCATAGATAACCATTGCCTATTCCAGCTTAGGGTTATGTCTAAAGAATATTGTTCAACTGGTCTTAACTAAGCCACACAAATATCAATGCTGAGACAGTGTCTTATTCAAAATAATTTTGAAATTCTCAGGAATCTATTCTTGCAAAAAGCGTTAAAAATCAACACTTTTAAAAAATGTGAATCTGAGAATGTGGGGAAAGGAAGAGAATGGGAAATGGAGAAATTGAAAATAAAGTGGTCTAGAACTTAGATATCAGTTCCTATAACTCTGATCAATGAAATGCACATTGGAGGAAATTTAACTAAGATGCCATAAGTGGCTTTTGCCCAGGCTCTCCTGAAGAATGATGCTGTTGAGGTCTGTATATCAGAGTAGAAAAGTACATGGCCTCTGAAGCCAGAGTGCTAGATTTTAAATCCTTCCATGAAGTATCAACTGTGCAATCCTTTTGTCTTGGTTTCCTCAACTACCAAATGAGAATACTATTAGTACTTGACTCATAAGATTGTTGTGAGCGTTAGGTGGATCACATTTATTGGTGTATGTAAAGTCGACAGAAGAGGTCCTAGCGTATGATAAATACCACTTCGGCTGTTTCTGCAGTAGGTTATTCTTGGTGGAATTCTTGGGCTGACAATCCTTTATTGCCCCTGAGTCATCACTCCCACACTGCATCTCTCCTCTGTGTATTTTGGGGCCATTTCTTCTTACTAAAATGTACATTCTAGCTTGCATCATAATTTTTAGAGACATACCATATAGTGTGAGTTGAAAGAGGGGGGATCAATTCATCTTTGGGATCTGCTTCTATTTCTTGTGTATTTTTAAATATGAAGAAACAGATTATAGTCTTTCGATAATCTGCTTCCATGGCTGTGAACTGGGATTCATTCTATGTTTTTTTTTTCTTTGTACTGGTTCAGTTTTTAAGAGGTGGTTTCATTGGCTTTGTATCAAGGAGACAGTATTGTAAAAGCTGATGGTCTTTGGATCTGTAAAGTGGTATTATTTTGTTTTTTAAAATATGTATTGGTAATTAATAATCTTTATAAACTATTTAGTTCAAAATGAATGTTCATGTTATCAGAAAAAGCTAATTTAATATTGATAATCTGAGATAAGTATTAGCTTACAATAATGTTTATATATGATATATGTAAGATTTAAGACAATTTATGGCTATTTGTTTTCAACAGTTTGCTTCACCATATTAACAAAAATAGATTATTTCGGTATATTAAGTTGTGATTTTTTATAGTTACTTTTAAAAATACTACATTTTTCTTTGAGAGAAACACCAAAAATATTTGTACTTCTGTAATCATATCAAGATATCTTGAGGTTTGAGTTATGAAACAATAAGTCATGCCCCGTGCATCTAATGACACTCATCCCGAGGCCTCCCTCCTAACAATGAATAAAGTATTCATCCCATAACTTATGTTCTGCTGAATCTTATTGCTTTGTTTCTCAACATTTTTTTGGATCTGCCTCCAGTTGCCAGAAACATTAGAGACTCCAGGAAAATGGTCTGACATTATTTATATTTGAATCTGCTTTGGCATGTTCAAATATGGTCCACAAGGCAATTTAGATGGTGTAGATAGTAAAAAAAAAATGGCTTTAGCAAGCAGAATATTTTGTCACAAATATCCCTCTTCCTCACTCAGAGTAGACAGTGGTAGCAGTAGTTAGTAAGAAGTGACTTTAGTGAAAAAGGGGGAGATGAAAATAGCTGCGCCAATTAAATTCTGTCGTAATTTCTCAGATGTTTGGAATTTATGACACACCATCCAGCAAATCTCCAATGATACATTTCCGTAACAGGAGTTATAAATCCATTGGCAGTTTCATTAATCAGACAAAGAGCTGTGCAGTTATTGAAATAACTCCTCAAGTAATTGCCAAGTTGCCATGCTCTGACATCACGCCTAAGAGATGTGCTTCAACAATTGCTTTAGCCTGGTAAATTAGCGTTTCTGGAATTGAAAAAAACTTGGTCGGGCATTCCACGGTTTCTTCTCAAAAGCGAGATTTTAAAAGTGGTGATGATCAATACCTTGCATGTTTTACATATAAGGAGAAATGTACAGGCATTATATCCATCTCTTTTTATTTTTTAAATTACTCTATTGTTCTTCAATTACAGTTGTCTGCATTTTCTCTCCTCCTCCCACCCCAACCACACCCGCCTCCCTCCCTTGCTTCCACCCTCCCCCTTGCTTTTGTCCATGTGTCCTTTATAGCAGTTCCTGAAAGCCCTTCTTCCCACAATCCCCTCCCCCTACCAGCTCTGGCTATTGTTAGATTGTTCTTAATTTCAGTGTCTCTGGTTATATTTTGTTTGCTTTTTTTCTTTTGTTGCTTATGTTCCAGTTAAAGGTGAGATCATATGGTATTTGTCCCTCACCGCCTGGCTTATTTCACTTAGCATAATGCTCTCCAGTTCCATCCATGCTGTCACAAAGGGCAGGAGTTCCTTCTTTCTCACTGCTGCGAAGAATTCCATTGTGTAAATGTACCATAGTTCATTTATCCACTCATTTGCTAATGGGCACATAGGTTGCTTCCAGCACTTGGCTATTGTAAATTGTGCTGCTATGAACATTGGGGTGCATAGGTTCTTTTGGATTGGTGTTTCAGGGTTCTTAGGGTATAATCCCAGTAGTGGAATTGCTGGGTCAAAAAGCAGTTCCATTTTTAGTTTTCTGAGGAAATTCCATACTGTTTTCCACAGTGGCTTCACTGGTCTGCATTCCCACCAACAGTGCACCAGGGTTCCCTTTTCTCCGCATCCTCTCCAACACTTATTTGTTGATTTGTTTATGATGGCTATTCTGACCGGTGTGAGGTGGTATCTCATTATAGTTTTAATTTGCATCTCTCTGATGGCTAGTGATGCTGAGCATCTTTCCATATGTCCCTGGGTCCTCTGTATGTCCTCCTTGGAGAAGTGTGTGTTCAAGTCTTTTGCGCATTTTTCAATTGGGTTTTTTGTCTTCCTGCAGTGGAGTCGTATGAGTTCTTTATATATTTTGGAGATCAGACCCTTGTCTGAGGTATCATCGGCAAATATGTTTTCCCATACAGTTGGTTCTCTTTTTGTTTTCTTTAGCCGTTCAGAAGCTTCTTATTTTGATGAGGTCCCATTTGTTTATTCTTTCCTTTATGTCCCTTGCTGTAGGGGACATATCAGTGAAGATGTTGCTGTGTGGAATATCTGAGAATTTCCTACCAATGTTTTCCTCTAGGACTTTTATGGTGTCACAACTTATATGTAAGTGTTTTATCCACCTTAAATTTATTTTTGTGTATCATGTAAGTTGGTGTTCAAGTTTCATTTTTTTGCATGTAGCTGTCCAGATTTCCCAACACCATTTGTCGAAGAGGCTATTTTTATTCCATTTTATGCTTCTGCCCCCTTTGTTGAAAATTAATTGGCCATAGAGACTCGGGTTTATTTCTGGGCTCTCTATTCTGTTCCATTAGTCTATCTGTCTGTTTTTATGCCAGTACCAGATTGTTTTGATTACAGTGGCCTTGTAATACAGTTTGATATCAGGTATTGTGATTCCTCCTACTTTGCTCTTCTTTCTCAAAATTGCAGCTGATATCCAGGGTCATTTATGGTTCCATATAAATTTTTGAAGTGTTTGTTCTATATCTGTGAAATATGCCATTGGTACTTTGATAGGGATTGCATTGAATCTATAAATTGCTTCGGGTTGTATGGAAACTTTGATGATGTTAATTCTTCCAATCCATGAACACGGTATATGTTTCCATTTGTTTGTGTCTTCCATGATTTCTTTCTTCAGTGTTGTGTAGTTTTCTGAGTACAGGTCTTTTACCTCCTTGGTTAGGTTTATATCTAGGTATTTTATTTTTCTTGTTGCTATGTCAAATGGGATTTTTTTCCTGATTTCTGCTTCTGATGTTTCATTGTTGGTGTACAAAAATGCCTTTGATTTCTGGATATTGACTTTGTATCCTGCTGTTTTGCCAAATTCATTTACTAAGTCGAGTAGTTTTTGGGCGGAGTCTATAGGATTTTCTATGTACACTATCATGTAATCTTCAAACAATGACAGTTTTGTTTCCTCTTTTCCAATTTGACATCCATCTCTTTTTATACTGTGGTTCCTATTTTAACTATTAAACTGTTTAAAAAGTTAAAACTCTCCATTTAATTGCTTCAATATTTGTTGAGCACCTTTTTGAGCATGTGGACTTAAGACTTCTAGGGAATTGGGGGACATGTGTAAAGTAAATAAGCCATGATACATCCTCCCAAGTAGTTTATATTCTACTCTTCTCGGAATAATATGGTGCAATTGAATAACTGCTATTGTAGTTTATTAAAAGTGCTAGGAGATCATAGAGTAAGGAGAGACCGAGACTTAGTATGAAAATGGTGGAGAGTCATATTAAATGATGGTGGATTCATATTAAATATTAGAGATGAGGAAGAGTTCAAAAGATAAATATATGTTAGTCATTCAGTGGGAAGAGGATTGAAATGGAAATTAAAATATATGTATTTTACCTCAGCATTTCTAATACTTAGAATATATCATCAGTTGTCTCTTTGAACCTTGGTTTTCGCACTTAAAAAATAATACCTGTTTAATTGGTGGTGAATTCCCAGATTAAATTTAAAAAGTTAAAACAAAAAATTTGCATGGGAAATAAACTAAAGGAAAAAATACACTTATAATAAATTTTATTAATAGCTGTTATATCTTTGAATATTACAAAGACAAATTTGACATGCTTCTAATAGCTAAAAAACAAATTCATGTGTCAGTCATATTTATCTTAGATGAAATACTTTTTTTACAGTTATTTGTATCACTATATTCCTTTTAAATACCTCATATATTCTCTCTTAGCTCATGATTTAGATTGCAAAGGACCATAGATATATCCAAGAAAGACATAATTGTGAAATTAAACAACTTCCAAAATAGTTTATAAAACTTAACACTTTATCTTCTCTTTTAATTCACCCCTTAGGATTCATATTATTTTTTTTAAAGCTTTTAATAGTGGAAACACAAATGAAAAACAACATTTTACTGTAACTTACTCTTGGGTTTGGTGATTCAAGATGTTGCATATTTTGAATATATCAGGTCTATAGTTGTATATCTCCTTGTACAGTTACTATAAAAAATTAGTGTAGTCTTTGATTATTCCTTAGTTTTGGTGTATACAATATTTCCATAAAATACATACGAAGTTTATATCTGTTTTTATATATACAAAATAGGTGATTCATCAATAATATGATTATTCTCCAATTTCAGTTTCACTTTAGAGCATACCTTATTAATATGAGCTAAAGCAATAGATCTTTATATAAAAATTTTTATTTTGAGAGCTAAACACTTAAAAATTAGATGTTATGCCAAAATATGTGGATAGTAGAACAGAATATGTTCTTTTTCAACAACTCAAGTGTTCAGTGTTGACATCCACTTGTTATTGAACTTTTTTTAATAGAATTTTAAAATTGTACATTTATTTTTAATGTGTAACTAAAGTGCTTTCATGTCTGGACCATGTTTTTTTCTACTCACAATTATATTTAGTGAGCATAGCATATTGTAGTTACTTAAATATATTACTATATTAATTGAAGGGTTATATTTAAGTTAGATCAAGTATCTTTGTCAATTCAGATTATTGTGTTGAGTGGAGAATAGTTATACCCTCAGAGGGGATAAATGATGGTAGAAGAAGATTGCTTGGGGTTGCGACCCCACAATACAATATACAGATGATGCATTATAGAATTAACTGAAACCTATATACTTTTTTTTTTAAAGATTTTATTTATTTTCAGAGAGAGGAGAAGGGAGGGAGAAAGAGCAATGTATGGTTGCCTCTCACATGGCCCTCACTGGGGACCTGGCCTGCAACCCAGGCATGTGCCCCGACTGGGAATCGAACTGGCGACCCTTTGGTTCCCAGCCCATGCTCAATCCACTGAGCTACACCAGCCGGGGCTGAAACCTATATACTTTTATTAACTAGTGTCACCCCAATAAATTCAATAAAAAAAGAAAAAAGAAAATTAGTTATACACTCTCATTTCTGTTTTGTACACTTAAAAACCCAAAATATTTATTTTGCTAAATTCCTTAGTTTCCTGTTTGTTCTCATCAACAATGGAGACGTAGAATCTTAGTTAACAAGTTGGCTGGTGCATTTTTTAAAAGTGTAATAACGAGGTAAATCAGGAACAAGGTGAACTACTACTTGGGAAATCACTAACATGTTGGTAGTAACTTTGTTTTTCCTATCACTGTCAAATTCTGACAAAGGTGAACTTTAAAAATGTGTTCCCTAAATAGAATTATCTTTAAAGTTGACTGAGAACAGGATGTTGAGTAAATTGGGATTTTTATTGTTTTCTATAAAGCCCACTTAAAAGTGACTGCTCCCCATATTTGAAATTTGTACTTTTTTCTTATATTAACTAATCTAGCTTTGTAACATATTTTAAGAAACAAAGCAGCATTGTGAATAAATATCTTTTTCTTCCCTAAAAGAGCTTAGACACATTTAATCTTTAAAGATTTTTTAAATTAAATTTACTGGGGTGACATTGGGTAATAAAACTGTATAGATTTCAAGTGTACAATTCTGTGATACGTTATCAGTATATTACATCATGTGTTTACCAACTGAAGTCAAATCATCTTCTGACACATTCAGTCTTTATCAACATTACTTATGCTCCAGAAAGGCTGAAAATTGAAAAAAAATGAGAAAAATATAACAAAATGCTATCATCATCGAAAAATAACATCTGTATTAAAACCCAATCCACCATGGCAATCTAACTAGGTCGTCTGCCACATAGTTAAGCAGCTCATTGGGCAGGTAAATATAAGTTGTTTGAGTTATTTTGTTCAGAAAAATATACCCCTTATCCCTGTAAGAAGTAGAATCAATCACTTTGCTTATTCTGTCCCTGAACTGAAATCATATGACCTGAAGCTGAATTAATATACATTTTATTTTCTTTTGTTAAAATTTGATCTTACAGTAAGTAAAAAAGAGCCTAATTACAATATCTGGGAGAAGGGAAAGTCTGCTGTGGATAGTGTTGAACCCACTTCACTTTGTGGAATTATCTCGGCAGCCACACCACACCAAATATTTTGTCCTCTTCAGTTTGAGTGAATGAAGCGAGACAAAGGTACGCCGTCTTCATGGCAAACACAGGCCCGGCCAAGCTGCTGGTCGTTCCCTCTGTGCTCGTGGTGGAGGTTCTTGCCATCTAAACTTTGTCCTAGACTTTGGGCTTTAAAAACATAAAGCTTTCTACTGAAAAACTGACATTTTGGATAGCTTCACTGATTAATCATTCAAGCTTAGCTCTTCTCAAGGGCTGGTGTTTTGAAACAATTATAAACTTGTAATTTTTTCTAAAATGACAGTAATCCTCCTTAGGGTAATGTGATGATGAACATGCCATTTTTAATAGCCCGTGGTAAAAAATGGGATGTTAAACCTGACATCATTTGGATTCATTGATGACTAAACAAAAATAAGATCTTATTGATGTTTTAAGTTAATTCTTTATGTCTCCTCATTAAAATTTGTGTGATTTAGTTCAGCACCAGAAATACATATTCCATTCCATTTCAAAAAACAAGAGATGAAAGGATTTTTTAATTTGGTGCCTTTTATATGCCATTGAAAGCGAAGAGTAGCGCCATCCCATCGCCATGCTCCTGCTCACAGTGCTAGCCCCCTGACTCGCGTGCAAAAGATACTTTGAGTGGTTGATGCTTTGAGTGGTTGAAGCACACCTGGTTCTTATTCAAAGAAAATGTGTAATTTGGACTATCAAGTGAATAATTAACGGAAAATTAATTCAAGACACATTCTACAAAATTACATGTGAAATTCCTTACTTTCTCTAGGAAGTGCTGAAGCAGGCATCTTTCAATCTCTACCCGACACCTCTGTCCTCATTAGAAAATGTCCCTCAAAGATAAATTGCTTGTGCAGAGTTTTCCTAGGAAAAAAACATTATATTTGCTATTTTGTTTTTAAAGAATTCACCCACTCTTGCAAAAGGTAGGTTTTGTGAAGTACTTTAACTTTAGCTGATGCAGTGCTTTCAAGGAGAGGACTATTCCCTGTGACAGAACCCCAGGGATTTAAAGAAATGCCCATGGTAGAGTATTTGCCCATATTTGGAATATTATCAACAATCTCTTAAGATATAAGCAAAAGGATTTATCTTGTCACACCCTTGACTATTTATAATCCAAATCTTGAAGAAATGTCTGGGTTTAACCCCTGGCTTTCAGGGAAGGACTTGGGCTGGGTGTTTAACTAGTTATGCTACTGAGTAAGTCTGTTTTGCTTTTGTCTGCACACAAATGTCTGTTTTTCAGATAAACCACATTTATCTTAAATGCTCCTCTGCTCCAGGCTGTCCTGCACCCTCCCCTCATGAAGACAGGAAAATAGTAAGGCCTTTTTTCAAACCATATAAGGAGAATGTGAACAAATAAGAGCTTATAATGAAATTCTGTGGGTTTAAATGCTGGCATTTAAAAGTGAATATTAGAACCTACCCGAAAATAAAATGGGAATGGAATAACTTAGTTGTATTTAAATCTTATAAAGAGACATTGTTAGGATAAAATATCTTAACTCCTAGCAAACGATGCTAATTGTAGATGCTTAGTTATGCCAAAATAACTTTTGGAATAATATACATACATACATACATACATACAATGTGTATATAAGCACATACCGAACTCTTATATTAGTAGGTCCATTATAAAGCATTTACCAGTGAGAGTCTTTTATAACCATTGAGGCAATCAAAAAATTTGTTCTTAATGTATTCAATGCTGATTCTCTAGGTAATATAATAAATCATTAGAAAATAATCTGTATTATAACCCACCCCAAAAGCTAAGTTTCCCCTTTTTACATGAGACTACATTATTCCATCAAAAAACCACAGGATGAGGTAACATCCATTTATAGTAGTCCAAGAAATACATGATATGTATAGTATAGAGTATACATATATGCTATATTTATATCTATAGCTTTAATTCTGGCTGACGTAGAATGTCTGTTGTGCTGCATAAGGAAAGACACTTAAAGGTTTTTTTTTTTTTTTCCAAATACAACAGTTTTGCTGGGCTCTTTACACTGCTCTCCCTCCCATGTTTCCCATTAATACTGCAAATACCATCACCCACCACCACAGATTAAACCTTAATTCAAATCTTTCAATTTTAAATGCCTAAGTCACTGCAGAAAAACAGCCTACCCTATTTTCATAGGAAGGGGTTTGACTCTAAATATTTCACTCTGTTTCTCTCTGCATTCTGAAATCCAGGCTGTAGGCAGGTGAGTATTGATGCCAATCTGGGCACAGCTTCTGAGAAGAGCCGGGCCACTGTCCGTGTGGTGGGCTAACCATGACACATCAAGTCCAAGTCAGTCCTCATCCGTGGAGACTGTGGGAAGGCTGATTTCCACTGTTAGGTCACCCTCTCAGATCAGCACACCTGCCAAAGCTATTTTTATTTTTCCTTAAGCACCTCCAATACTAAGGCTTCAGCTTCGTCCTTTAAAAAATTTAGGTAGTCAGGTATTTGAGCAGCAAATAAGGGATCCTGCCTAGGATCTACACAAACAAAACCCAGTCCAAATGGTGATCATTCTTTCATAGGATCTCTAAAAGAATAGTTCGGTGTTGATTGACTCCTTTTATGACTCTTAATCTTTCTCTGATATAACCTGCGGTATTTAATCAAAGTAATATAATACTAAGTAAATAAAATATTCAAAATGTTGTTAATAAATGCAAGAATAAAGTTTCTGAGCATTTGCTAATATGTCTTTGAGAAGAGTTCTTATCACATTTTAGGTTACACAGCTATTCTTTATCATGTCCTGATTTTTGTCTTTGAGTTTGGTCAACTTATTTCCATTTGTAATTACAGTTCAGGAGAAACGCCAATGGTGATAACAGAATCCTTCAACTTTCTAAGATTTTCATGTTGTTTGTATTAAATGAGGTCAAACAAATAGTTTGATTTTTTTTTCAAATAGATTTGGATTGGGTTGGCCAGAAAGTTTTAGTTTTTTTTTCTGTACACTGGCTCTAGTAGTGATTAATTGTCTTTAACTTCATTCAAAACAATTTTGTGAGATTGTATTGTGATAGCTGTCATGTCAGTGTGCATTTAAAAAAAGAAAAGTCCTTTGCCCATTTTTCAATTGGATTGTTTGTCTTTCTGGAGTGGAGCTGTGTTCTTTATATATTTTGGAGATCAAACCCTTGTCTGAGGTATTGGCAAATATATTTTCCCATGCAGTTGGTACCCTTTTCATTTTTCTGATGTTTTCTTTAGCCATGCCGAAGCTTTTTAATTTGATGAAGTCCCATTTGTTTATTCTTTCCTTAATGTCCCTTGCTCTAGGGGACATATTGGTAAAAATATTGCTATGTGGAATATCTGAGATTTTCCTGCTTATGTTCTTCTCTAGGACTTTTATGGTGTCAGAACTTATATTTAAGTATTTTATCCATCTTGTTTTATTTTTGTGTATGGTGTTGTGTTCTCCAAGGAGGACATATAGAGGGCTGAGAGACATATGAAAGGAAGCTCAGCATCACTAACCATCAGAGAGATGCAAATTAAAACCACAATGAGATACCACTTCACACTTGTCAGAATAGCCATCATAAGCAAATCAACAAATAACAAGTACTGACCAGGCTATGGAGAAAAGGGAACTGTAGTACACTCTTTGTGAGAATGCAGACTGGTGCAGCCAGTGGAAAACAGTATGGAATTTCCTCAGAAAACTAAAAATGGACTGCCTTTTGACCCAGCAATTCCACTGCTGGGGTTATACCCTAATAACCCTGAAATACAAATTTGAAAGAACTTATGCACCCCAATGTTCATAGCAGCACAATTTACAATAGCCAAGTGCTGGAAGCAACCTAAGTGCCCATCAGTAAGTGAATGGATCAAAAAACAGTGGTACATTTACACACTGGAATACTATACAGCAGAAAAGAAGAAGGAACTCCTACCCTTTGCAACAGCATGGATAGATCTGGAGAGCATTGTGCCAAGTGAAATAAGCCAGGAGGTGAAATAAAAATACCATATGATCTCGCCTATAAGTGGAACCTAATCAAAACAAACAAGCGAGCAAAATATAACCAGAGACATGAAAATAAGGGAAAAAATGACAGTAACAGAGGGGAGGGGGGATAACGGGGCAAAGAAGGGGAAGAATCATCAAGGAACATGTATAAAGGACCCATGGAGAAAGACAACAGGGGAGAGGACTGAATGTGGGAGGTGGGGGATGGGTAGGGCGGGGGAGAGTAATGGGAAAATGGGGACAACTGTAATTGTACAACAGTAGAAAAAGTCAAAAATTTAAAAAATCAAAATTGAATTTTTGTGCAGCTATTTTAATATTGAAGATGGAAGAAGATGTGCAATATTTTCAGCGTATCATGCTTTATTTCAAGAAAGGTAAGAAAGCAACTGAAACACACACAAACAGTCTGTGCAGTGTATGGAGAAGGGGCTGTGACTGATCAAACCTGTCAAAAGTGGTTTGTGAAGTTTCTTGGTACTATTGACATTTTGACCAAATAATTCTTTGTCATTGGGCTTATACATTGGAAGATGTTTAGCAGCATCCCTAACCTCTACCCATTAGGAGCCAATAGTGGGAGACAGGCAACATACTCAACTTATCCAAATCAAGAGTTATTGGTGAAAATGAAAAATGTGTCTCTATTTTATGGAAAAAACATAATGGACTTTTAGCCAACCCAATATATTGCCTTCATCTTTGTTATTGTCCCCTTTTTTCTCTTAAAAATGTTAATTATATATAAATATACAAAAATATTCAGAGAAACATCTTATAGCTATACAACAAGCAGAATTAATTGTGATAGTTTAGATATTTACATCAGATTATTTTTAAGAAATTGTTTTAAGGAGTGAAATATGAGGTCTATTCCCTATGCAGTATTCAGTTAATTTAATATGAGGCAGCTATTATCCTGAAAAACACACAATATCTTGTCAAATGTGTGTATATCTTGCCAAAATAAAATAATGCTTATATAAATATGAATGTCTCAAATATATTACAGATTGTTTTATGGGTTTCTAAGGTGTATATAAATTAGTCATATTGTTTGTATTATATTGCCACTTGCCTTGTAGATCTAATTCAGCAACTTTAAAAACTGCATTATAGTTTCTCATATATTATCATAGGTGCAGTGACAGATCTCATGACCTCAGAGGCTCAAGTTGCCTAACAAAGAGATGAAAGGAAAGGGCCGAAACTAGCTCCAGTTTTCATGGGACCAAGTGTCCTCAACATTTTCAAGTTCAGATTTCCTTTTACTTTAGAAACATCTTTTAAAGATAGATTCTTGTGTAGTAATTGATACAGTGTGACATGAATGAATCTCAAAATATTTATTCTGAATAATCAAATCCAGACTAAAGAAAATATATACTGTACAGTTATGTTCATATAAGATTCTAGAAAATGTAAATTATAGTAGTGGAAGAAGGCTGATCAATAATTGCCTGGGGATGAAGGTATAGATTGGGAGCTGGGAAGGGATTACAAACGGGGAATGAAGAAACTCTTGTGGGTAATGTTTAAGGTCATTATTTTGATTTTCATGATGTTTTTGGGTGAATATACATATGGAAATACTTACCAAATTGTAAATTTAAATACACATGATTTTAATTTTGTATCAATTTTATGTCAATGAAACTCCTAAAAGACAGAAAAAAAATTAGGCTCATTCCAAAAAAAAAATATTTCTATTCATAAGTTTGGCTTGATTATGCATTGGTGTTTCTCCATCTTTAAATAAGAGAAAAAACAGTGGTTATACTTGCATCTGTAGGTTGTTGAAGATCAAATGGCATAATATATAAAAATGCATTGAAAAATGTGAAGTGCTATGCAACCATAGTTATTATTATGAAGGATCTGGTTAGACTTGAGCATTACCATTCCTGATGGGCTCCTTTACATTTTGTGTGTGTGTTTGGAGTATGGGTGGGGGTATCTTTAATTCACATTTTCCAATTCTTGGTCTTCTCATTTTTTGTAAACTTAGTGGCCTTTCACACTCCCTCCCTAGCTCTCTTTAGCCCACAGGAAGCAACTCCTGGCTGTATTGCACAGAAGGTTCTGATTCCTTCTTTGCAAGTGCTTTTGCTTTAGTGGGAAATTCAAAAGAGTAATTATAGTCGGGTGGGGGAGATCCCAGTTTGCAGTTTCTTTGGTACGTGGGGTAAGGAGGTGAGAGAAACAGGATTGGATTGGCAGGCGGGTAAAACATATTTAAAAGGGTGGCAGCCCGAATGAGGTGGCGGGGCCATCCTGTAGAGGCAGCACAGCATCAGAGTGTTCAGGAACTTGATTTTTTGACCAGTTTTGTTATTTCTATGGCCTCACAGTTTCCTTCAGCCTCCACATAAGGGATGAACAACTCTAAATTCCTAAACTGGTATTGCGTAAGGACTCAAAAGATCACTGTCTACTTTATCGGAATTGAGAAAGATGGCTGCAGGACAAAAGAACTAACAATTTTTCTAGCTCTTACTGTGGTCTACATACAGTAAGTTGCTTTGCCTCTATTTGGAATTGAGTTCCAATACTGACAGGAAAAAAATGTTAATTTCCTTCTCTCAGGAGCTTTCCTTTTTAGCTTCTCTAAAGTCCAACTATTTATTTCAGACTGACATACAGTCAAACACCCAGGTACAACAAGCGCACTCATTTACACAGTCATGCACTGAGGTCAGTAGGTGTAACTATCTTCAGAAGAGTGTTAGAAATAAGGTCATCTAAAACAACTTGACGGAGGTGGGCAGTAGTCCTTGTCAGACGCATGTCCCTTCAAAAACAGTGACGTTTCTTGCCGGAGTTGGAGTTGATGGAGCTTTTTAATCTACACATCTGTAGCAGTCTACTTATCCTTAGAATTTAAAATGAGAACTGATACGCTTTTCTAATCTCCAGACTACTGACCGGCATAAGGTTCACCTTGGAGATAGTTCAGAACTGAAAATAAAAATGCCCATATAACTCCTATTCTGAGGTTAAAGAAACAGCCTCCTCGCTGCTGGATAAAGCACCTTGAGGTTTGCGAAGAGGTGTCATTCCTGCAGAATCTGTTCAGCAGATTTCTTGCCTTATACCTTTCCACTAATAGAATGAGGGCTGGAGGTTGATACCTTAGAGGTATAAGGTATAAGGTGTAAAGGTATAAGGTAGATATCTTAGAGGAGAGATGAGTCCGTAAAGACAAACCATTTCTTTTTCCTCTCCTCTTTCAAATTGCAGGTATAGAAAGGAAATAACAGTACATTTAATCTGCTCACTTCCGATGTGGGAGCCCCTTGTGAGATGCACGTGTCTGCATGGTGCTTCCTGTCTGTTGTTCGCTGAGTCACCTTGATGCTGTCAGAACATAGAGAAAGAACTTGGAAAGAAGGGAGAGCAGCGTAGCAATTTGGGAAAGGGCAAAGACTGTTCAACAGTTTTCCAAGGAGCCAAATCTATGTGTTCCATGGGGTCTTCAGGTAAGGAGCTGACGAGAAGGCCTGCTATTCTCCTCCCCATCCCTACCAGAGATTGTCCAGTACAACAAAGACAGATCATAGTGTGAGGATGTGCAGGGGCAGTTTGCCATTGGTTAAAGGAAGCAGCCACATTTCTCCTAAGTTAACTCCGATATTAAGCCTATGGTAAGGATCTGCTGGGTCCCTAGTGACCAGAAAATGGGCCCTAAATTCGAACAGAGACTATTGAATGTGTGTATTTGCCTTTGTCTTTGTGTGTTGAGAGTATGTCTCTAAGGGTGCAGGAGCAATTAGGCAGAATCTCTCTCCAGGACCTGCTCCACAACCTGAGGTCTAATCTGAGCAGCTACATATGTGGAAGAGAGGCAGAGAGTACATACTGGCTTTCCACATGAGCATTCCTTTACAGAGGAAGTCCCACAACTTAAAAACTATCAAACAAAATGAAGTAATAAAACAAAAACGACCTTAAAGACCAATACTGTGCCATAACGATGCATTAACAGTTTCTTGGACGTATCATGCATTTTCTTTCTACGAGTCCTTTTACTTTCTGACAGTCTCGTCCTGGAAGATTCTTATGCTTTTCTTTACTCTTTCACCACCTAGTCACCTAGGTGATATTTTTAGCTGGCTGTCCAGAAGACATATTTTTCAGAAAGACTTTATTGAGTTTCCAAGATTATGGTAACTGTCTTTGTTTTTCATCTTTAATAAAGCATTCATCATGCCTGACTATCAGCGTTTATCTGTCTGTTAAGGGCTTACCAGCCCTTACTGGATGGTAAACGCCATGAAGCCAGGCACTATGCCAGTTTCATCACAGCATTCAAAGGCCCTCAAGGGAGCTCCCTCTACCTGTATCTTAACATAAATAAACTCTAAATAGAAAAGGTGTTTTAGTTAAAGTGAGTCTCTGAAACAGTGAGGAGATTCTTTTACTCTATCAGCTTGCCCCGAAATATAAAAAAATTGACAGTGCTTTGGAGACATAAGCAAAATCTGTATTTGCTGTTAGGGCAGCCCTCATCCTTTGCTTTTCCTTTCCAGGAAGTTTTCTTTCTTTTATGATGTACTACCCACTCCTATAGACTTTTCTCTAATTCCACATTTGATTCTTCAGAATTGCTGGATGATACTTGTGAATATTTTCTGCTAAAGAAAATCTTTAATGATTAAATTGTAACATTCATCTGCTTGATGGAAAATACCTTCAAGCCCTATAAATAAAGAATGCTTATTCATTTATTTTATTATCTCTTTGGCAAAAATATAATTTTAATGTTTAATAAAGTATCATAAGCTTTAGCTTCATCTGAAGACCTATTTAAGCATTTTTCATATAGCTTTATGACAGATATGTAAGCAAGACCAATGAGCGGAGTAGGATAATGTGATTTTAGTGAGGACAGAGTAACACTAAACCAGGATCACTGCAGAAGACTTTTTTTAAAAAAAATAGAACTCTATTTACATTGAGATATTCCATTTTAAGCAATTAAAATGCATGCACACTCAAAATAAACATTTATAAGGCAAACAAAGTAAAGGAGTGCCAGATGATCTTTTAGATATTCTTGGAAAGAAAAGAAAGGAAAAAACGGTGAAATTATTATAGAAAGCTCTATTTGATGAAAATTATTTTGAATTCTTTTCAAGTAAAGAGAAAATTTACATTTCTAGGTATATTATTAGAACGACCCAATTTATTAAAATTATCTATTTCCATTTAAAAGGTGAAAGATTTATACGCTCTGAAGAGATACCAGAGTGTCTCCATTTTAAAAACAAAGCATTAGTTAGCAGTCCTGGTAGATTGTTTTATGTCCTATATGAGGGCTTTTCAACTTGCAGAGCCTGATAAATCAAAACACCTTCAAGTATGCAACAATCACCAGGCACAGCCCCACTCACATTCCAGGATCATTCTTAGAGATACACCACCCTGTACAGTTCGTATTACCTCTTGACCCCTGTTTCAGTTCACTGTAAAACTCTTTACCTCAAACACTCCTGTGGGTTTTGAAAGCAGTAATGTATTTAGTATACCAAGCGCAGAGCCTGACACATAACCTATGCTCAATGGATATTGACATTTCTCAAGTTGATGTAGCAACTCAAGGCAGGGAAATCCCTGGGTGTTGTTTTCATGTTGGGGCAGTTTATGAGTTGTGGCTGTGATGGAGCAGTCTCGGGTGAGTGGGAAGAGAAGCAAGAACTGTACAAATGGTTATTTGTATATATAGGATATTCACATTTCATAACTCGGAGAGTGACTGAGCACTGCAAATGAGCAAGAGTAGCTATAAATAGAGGTTCCTAGTTGACAGGCTGCTGATAAAACAGCTTTTACTCTAATATGAGAAGCAAGTTAAGCAAACGTGTGATTGAAGCTGCGGTGTGAAAGAGAATGTGAATAATATGCTTGTGAAGGGGAGAGCGATACAAGTTTGCTTTCAGTTGCCTTAACTGATCTATATATACAGGGTCCAGTGCAAATAACACTCCTTTTTTATTACAAAATCTTTTATTACAAAATCATAAGTATGTAATTCTGTAACATAACAATATCATACTCAAGCATACCATATGACATTTTAGGCGAAATGTTCAAATTAAAACTATAAATTATTACGCCCATGTTATCATCCTACCAACCACACTCAAGCAGGCGTCACTTCTGCCACAACCTGTGTGTTAAATATGTGGTGCCTACAGTCAACACTTGAACAACATGGAGGTTAGGGAGCTGACCCTCCAAGCAGTTGAAAATATATGTATACACTTTTTAAAAAATTATTAAATTTATTGAGGTCACATTGGTTAATGAAATTATATAGGTTTCGAAGGTACAATTCTGTCATATATCATCTGTGTATTTCATTGTGTGACCAGCACCCAAAGTTAAATCTCCTTCCGTCACCCTAGTCCCTCTACCCTTCACTGCCCCCTCTTCTCTCTGGTAACCACCATGCTGTTGTCTGTATCTGTGAGTCTTTGTTTGTCTCGTTTGTTCATTTGTTGCTTTTAGTTTTATATCCCACATATAAGTGAAATAAACCCACATGTATATGGGCAAATACTTTTTGATGAATGAGCCAAAAACATATAATGGAGAAAAGAAAGCCTCTTAAAAAATGGTTCTGTGAAGATTGGAAAGCCACATGCAAAAGGATTAAACTAGAAAGCTGTTTGTCCATATACAAAAGTTAACTCAAAACGGATCAAAAGCCTAAATACAAGACATGAAACAATAAATTACTCAGAAGAAAACATAGGTGCTAAACTTACAGACCTTTGTCTTACGGAGGATTTTATGAATTTGACCCCAAAGGCAAGGGAAGTAAAAGCAAAAAATGAACGAAAGGGACTATAGCAAACTAAAAGGCTTCTGTACACCGAAAGAAACTGTCGACAAATTAAAAGGCAACCAACTGAATGGGATAAGATATTTGCAAATAACTGGTCCAACAAGGGCTTAAAACACAAAAAATGTAAAGAACTCATACAGCTAAACAACAGAAAGGCAATGCATATAATTTGGACTTCCCAAAGACTTCATGACTAATAGCTTACTGTTGACTGGAAGCCTTACCAATAACATATACAAAATATGTGTTAAGTGATTGTTTATGTATTATATTCTTACAATAAAGCTAGAGAAATGAAAGTGTTAGAAAAATCAGAAGGAAGAGAAAATATACTTTCAATATTGTATGTATTTTTTGAAAAATGAATATAAGTGGGCACACACAGTTCAAATCCATGTTGTTCAAGACTCAGCTACAGCCCTGGCTGGTGTAGCTCAGTGGATTGAACATGGGCCTGCAAACCAAAGGATTGCCAATTTGATTCCCAGTCAGGGCACGTGCCTGGGTTGCAGGCCACGTGCCCAGTAGCGGGTGCATGAGAAGCAACCACACATTGATGTTTCTCTTCCCTCTCTTTCTTCTTCCCTTCCCCTCTCTCTAAAAATAAATACTTAAAAAAAAAAGAATCAACTGCATATGTGTAAGTACATATATATTTTATGTACATATATAAATATACATCTGTCTATATCTGTACATCTATCTCTAAAACTCTTAGCATAGTACAAGGCCCATAGTAGAGAGTTGAATAAGGTAAATTGATTAAATAGTTATGTAGTACAACAAAGAATGGGACTTCACAAATGACTATCCCCACAGCAAACTGTAGGAATAGTTATGGGAAACATAATAGGGACTAAGACTTGAAAATTTAAGCGTGTACACACACACACACTCAACTTATCAAAATATTTCAACTTATCAAATACTAGGTCAAGAAGTATGAAAGAACTGATTAGGAGAAATGCTTGGATGTCCTACTGTCATTTTTTTACTTCTTTTATCATTTAGCTGTTTAAACCCTCCTTTAAAAATTTCTCTCTCATCTCTGAGGTTCATTGGTAAATTCATGATAATAAAAAGTCATCTTAGGATGTTTTAGGATTTCATGATGTCATAATACAGCTATGTGGCCCTGGCTGGGTAGATCAGTTGGGTAGAGCATTGTTCTATTATGCCAAAGTTGTGGGTTAAATCCCTGGTCAGGACACACACAAGAATCAAACACTAGATGCATAAATAAGTGAAACAGCAAACTGATGTTTCTCTCTTTTGCTTTCATTCTCCCTTTCACCCTCCTTTCCTCTCTCTGTCAAATCAATAAATAAAAATTAGAAAAAAATAATATAGATGTGTGGTTTAAGGTACTTTATGTGTAATTAATACCCAAATATGTAGGTAAAGCACTTTGACTACACACACATATTTATAAATACATTTAATTATTGTATCACTCTCTATAAATATATAAAGCACTCAATCTAGGTTCCAGTATAAGAAACAGTATGTAGAGTTCCAGCCAAGATGGAGACATAGGTAGAAACTCTTCACTTCCTCACACAGCCAAAAGGAGGATAACATCCAATCTAAAATCAATAAACAACCAGAAGTGCCAGAAAATCAAATTGCATGGAACTCTAACAACCAAGGAATTAAAGAAACAGTCAACCAGAACAACCTGACTGGTAAGAACCTGCAGTGAGGTGATGGACCATGTGGGCAGGGCTGGCTGAAACTGAGACTCAGCTGACAATGGACTACAGCGGGGGTTGCTGTGATGGGAGAAATTCCCACTCTCACATGAGAGTTCATTGGGAAGTGGGGCTAGAGAGGAGCAGGTGAGCTGCATTGTTCCCTCTCTGGCCCCTCACCCACAGGCAGCAGCACAATGCACCAAGGAGGGCCGCCTTGCCCTGGTGAATACCCCCTTACAACTTAACAGGTATACCAAGAGAAAGAAATATGGCTCAAATGAAAGAACAGAGCAAAACTTCAGAAAGAGAGCTAAGCGATGAGAAGATAGACAATCTATCTGATGGAGAATTTAAAGCTCTGGTAATCAAAATGCTCACAACTGATTGAGCTTGGTCAAAAAATGTAAAAAAGAAAAACAAATGAAAGATACCTAAAATGAAATAAAGCAAAATATTCAGGGAACCAACAGTGTCTGGAAGGAAACCGGGACTCAAATCAATGATTTGGAACAAAAGGAAGAAATAAACATCCAGTCAGAACAGAATGAAGAAACAAGAATTTAAAAAAAGTGAGGAGAGGCTTAAGAACCTCTGGGACAACCTGAAACATTTCAATATCCAAATTATAGGGGTGCCAGAAGGAGAAAAACAAGAGCAAGAAATGGAAAGCTTAGGTGAACAAATAATTAAGGAAAACTTCCCCAATCTGGTGAAGGAAATAGACTTCCAGGAAGTCTAGGAAGCCCAGAGAGTCCCAGAGAAGTTGGACCCAAAAAGGATCACACTGAGGCACATCATCATTAAATTACCCAAGATGAAAGAGAAAGAGAGAATCTTAAAAGTAGCAAAAGGAAAGGAGAGAGTTACATACAAAGGAGTTCCCATAAGGCTATCAGCTGACTTCTCAAAACAAACCTTGCAGGCAAGAAAGGGGCTGGAAAGAAGTATTCCAAGTCATGAAAGGTAAGGACCTACATCCAAGATTACTCTATCCAGCAAAGCTCTCATTTAGAATGGAAGAGCAGATAAAGTGCTTCCTAGGTAAGATCAAGTTCAAGGAGCTCATCATCACCCAGCCTTTATTATATGAAATGTTAAAGGGACTTATCTAAGAAAGAAGATAAAAAATATTAACAGTAAAATGACAACAAACTCTCAACAATCAACAAATGAACCTAACAGAAAAGATAAACAATGAAAACAAAAGCTAAGCAAACCACTAGAACAGGAACAGAATCAGACAAATGGACATCACATGGAGGGATTTAAGTGGGGAGGGGGAAGGGAGGAATAGGGGGGAAAAGGTACAGGGAAGAAGAAGCATAATTGGTAGGCATTAAATAGACGTGGAGAGGTGAAAATTGGTATAGGAAACAGAAGTCAAAGGACTTATATGCATAACCCATGAATATGAACTAAGGGGGGGAATACTGGAGGGCTGGGGGGTACAGGGCGGAGGGGTGATAAAGGGATAAAAATTGGGACAACTGTAATAGCATAATCAAAATACACTTAAACTTTTAGTATGTAGGTACTATCATTATTTTCATAGTTATTATCATTACATGAAATAATTCACATAAAAGTGCCTATTGTAGTATCCAGGTGTTATTTTAAAAACTTCTACCCACATTGGTTGTTACTTCTCCTCTTTTGTCATTTTTTAAGTATATGACTTTCTTCTCTGATGTCCTGTCACCTAGTTTTGGCCTTTTCATTGCTTATTAGCAATCACCAGAGAAGGTGAGATGACAAAGCAAGAGTAGGCAAGCTGAGTCAGCTAGTGTTGATAATTATTAACAGTTTCTAAAAATGTTTAGTGAGAAAGGGTATCCACTCTAACAAGGAAAGGAATTCATGTCTAGAAAAAGGGGTTGAGTTTGTTTTCTTTATGGAACTCTTTTCACAAAGGCTAAAATTGAGAATTGGCTTACAGTATTTGCATTGTATTTTTGTCTAGCATAATCATGATATTGAGTCTCAATTTTTAGCAAGATGGTAGGAAGTTACTTTTTATATTCTTCATCATTTCTTTTTTCCTTTTTATTGAATTTATTGGGGTGACATCTTTTAATGATACTATACAGGTTTCAGGTGCACAATTCTACAACATGTCATCTGTACATTGTATTGTGTGTTCACTGCACCAAGTGAAGTCTCCATACATCTCCATTAATCGCCCCCATACCCACCCTTCCTCCAGCAATCATCACGCTGTTGTCCCTGTCTGTGAGTTTCTTCCTCATTTCAAATGTAGCTGCATTTCAGTCTCAAATAAAAGAAACCTGCTTAAGGCAAGTCTTACCTTAAATGTGTGTGACAATTAAACCACATGTACTGGGGAAAAGAAAAAGAAAAAAAAAAACAAAACCCTCCACAGCTTAATTACATGTTTGGATTGCATTTGGAGAAGAGTGAACAGTAAGATAGTTTTTAAGGAAGAGACAATTATAGTTTTCTTTGCTTTGCTCATCAGACTCTTAAGGGAGTGAAGAAATTAGGTTTTCTTTTGCCTTATAACTTTTAGATGTTAGAAAGCCTGCCAACCTGTCTTTATTCTACTGCAGTAAGTCTCCCAAACACTCCTGGGCCCCTGATGATATTAAGCATTAAGGACTTTTTGAGTCCTTTTACACGGTTCTCAGCATCCACCGACTTCTGGGAAGCTCTTAAATATTGTTTATAGTCTCTCTTAAAGAGCCACTGAGGACAGAGAAGTGATGAATATTATAATTTAGGTATTACGGGAGTGACAGCCACAAACCTAATGACTTACATGATATTATCATACCTTTATTTCATTACTTGGACAATGAATATTAATTTTCAACAGTGCAAAACTGTTATGATTTATTTTATGCTAGTTGGTTAAAATCCAGGATGGGTGGGGATCCCTGATTGCTATGTTTTATCATTTCAAAGCTGTAAAAGTAAAGTGAAACTAGGACAAACAGAAATGCTGAGTATATAAATGCAAGGACAGATAGGAGAGTCACCACCAGGTGACTTTGAGAGTACAGAGGACAATTTTGCCTTCTGGCTTTGTCTAAATTTACTGGATTTAAACTAGGTTAAGGGGTCACAGTACAAGTGAAATAAATAATATTCCCTGGGTTTTGTGAACAGATTTACTTTTTCTCTGTGTGCAAGAAGCTGTTATAATGTGCTCACCATGATATGTGAAGCAGATCCCTTTACGGCATCATTTCTACCCTCTGGACAGTGTTAACATTTTTTAAGACCTCTGAGAAAATCCTCTTTATGATAGCAAACCAGAAAATGCCAAAAATCAGAAATGAAATAATAAGTATATGTAATCAGCTGGTCAGAGATGACAATGGATAAAATTTAGCTTGTGGAGTCATATTTTTCTCTTTTTATATATTTCAGGATTGCATTTTTATAATGGTATGTTTTTAAAATTTTATGAAATTATATTTGTGTGTGTATTCTATAGTATTTTGAAAGAGCTGCACAATTTGTCAATATATGTACATATTTATATTTTCTTAATCCTTTCTTGTACATATATATTCATTTTTCACTTGAGGCAATTATGAATAACGCTTTTACTAATTTCTACATATGCAGATAATTAGGGTTACATTTTCTTGTGTTGTTACATAAAGCTCCATGTATATAAATGGTTGGGGGCACCAAAAGTGGAATGAATCAATGACAGGGATATGCATGGTTTAAAGACTTCAATACATATTTTCAATTCTCTATCCGGAAAATTCATGAAGTCATTCCTTCCACCTGTAGTGAGTGGTTCTCCACATTAGCATACTGAAAGTGCACTGAAGAAAAATCAGTGAATAATAAAAAAAAGTAATAACACATGTAAAACAAGAACTGGTTTTAAAAGATTTTTTAAAAATGAAAAACATCTCCGAATTTTGGGAATATAAACTTTGAGCTTGAAATTGAGAAATGTGTAAAAATTACTAGAGGGTATTCGTATTTGTTTCTCCCCTAAAGGAAAGGAAATTTTGGGATAACATAGAGCTGTTTCTCTGATTATGGACAGCCCTGATACTCTTGAGACGACAAAACAATCAGGCTCATTATCCGTTTCTGTGAGAAGAACTGTTACTCCTTATTTTATGAGAGGCTGTAAAGGGTTCAAGCACAGTACATATGTAACTGCAAATTGCAGTGAGAGTCCAGCAGAGCCTTGGGGGGTATTATACTAAAGATGGAGATTTTTAATAAGCTGGGAAAATGAAAAGAGCACATAATTTCATCAAAGGTTTTTTTTTTCTTACAAGTTCTATTTATAAATGTGATTTGATGTAAGAAAGAGAGCTACACATTCAGTTTCTAATGGCATACTTTTTATGTACAAGCATGTATAGGTAGCATGCAAGCCTGTTATATATAAATTTTAGGGCCCAATATCATTACTGTCTGAACTATTCTTAAGTATACATTAATTACATTTTTATACAGGAGCAGTTTATCAGTTGAAAGGAACAGAAAAGCTGACTTTTCTAATAGGTTTGATGTAAAGATATGCCAATTTTACCAATGTTTTTCTTCAGGTGGTAAATCATCAGGGACCTTAACAATCTGCGTATGCCAATTCAATGAACAGTTCTTTATTGAGTGTTTCTAAGTGGATAACACAACTAAGCTGATAGTTAAACTGTAGAGCAGGAGGAGTGTTGTAGGATAGAATTTAATGTAGCATAACAAAGGGAAAGGACTTCAAGAATGATAATTGCTCTCTACAGTATGGCACTGTTTTACAGCAGTTACTTACTGAAAGGACAAGATATGTTCAGTGTTAATCCCATTTCTGGATTCCACTTTAGAGCCCCCATCAGGTACTACTCATTGAGATACTTCTTTATGTGCTCATTGACAAGGGGATAGATAATGGCTGAATCAACAGAGAAGGCAATGCAGACATCTTAACAAAAAAGATTAACTTACCTTTTCAAAAGTCTTCTTTGATATCCTCTGCTCTGGCACTGCTTTTCCAGTTTTATTAAACTGTGTTGAGCACAACTTCAATTATGGTTTTCAAAAATATGTACGTATTTTAAATAACATATTTAAATATCTTATATACCAGACGTGCTGCTTGGTGCTACACATACATTATCTGAGTTTTTTTTTTTTTTTTT
>PVJI01010954.1:0-58114 GCA_004026765.1 Micronycteris hirsuta | reverse complement strand
AAAGTAATTAAAAAAAAAAAGATAACAAACCAAAAAAAAAAAAAGGTAACTAAATAATTAGGTTATCTCCCTATGGTTTAAAAAAAGCAAAAAACCTAGTGGCTGAGAGAACTGCCTTCCTGGAAAGTCTCCTGCAGCACCCCAGTGACGTCTCAACCTTCTCCGTGACACACGAACATCAGTAGCACAAAGGGGACCACCTCTCTCATAACCATGTGTGCTTGAGCCAGCTAGAATTGAGGGTTTGCTCAAGTTTTCAACGGCAGGTTTGGGACCTGTTCTCTGTAGTGAAGGCTGGTTCTTCTTCCCCAGGAAAGCCACCAAGCATTCACACATTCACAACCAGAGGGACACACACAGCCCCCCCGAAAAAAGAGGGACATCCACCTACAGAGCTTCCTCAGCCCTTGGGGGTGACAACTGTCCAGCCTGACTCATCCCAAATCTAGTTAGAATTGTCAGCACAGCCTCCTGCCCGGGAGTCTCAGAAAGTCCACAGGGGAGACCAGTGCAGTTTCTCCGTGAGATCCGCCAAGCCTATCATCAGGACACCAGAGGAGAGAGTCAAACTTAAGACATTCATTTTCTTAAAAGAACCTGGGTTGAGATGCTGAGTACTGAGCAGGAAGGGTTGCATTTACAATGACATCCACTGTGGAAAATCACTGCTATTCAGAAGCTGACCGTGAGTGTGGATGAAAAGCTCGGATGAGTTTTTCTATCCAGAGGTTAATTCCTTCAGCCACCCTCCCCCCATCCCCAGCTTTATAAATTCTCAAATTAGAGTCTTAAAACAGAAGCTTCTATTTTGGCAAAGATTCATTACTATTCATTTTATGTCCAATTTCTCATACCTGAGTTAGTTATACGCAATGTTTTAATTCTGGCTTGTAAAAATATTTTAAAAGATACATTCTTTATACTTGTATCACATATAATTATAGACTGCAGGGTACTTTTGGGGGGACATCAGGCACAGAGTGTCATCTTAATCATACTGTTCCGTTCATAGCACATTATTAGCACCAGTCTGCACAGGACTCTACCTCGTTTTACTTCTCTCCCCTTTAATTCTAATGCCCACTCGCATTCCGCTCTCTCCTCTCAGCCAACAGCTGCGTTTGATGTCTGTCTTTCTGTTGGCATGTGCTCTTGCAACATGCACATTGTCCCTTTTTTTGCATGTATTTTATTTTATAAAATAATATGTACTCAGTCTGGCTATTTCCTTTTTGACTAAGCAACAGATTTTCAAGGGTAACCTATATTAAGAACGTCTAATTCTTAGATCCTTAACCGCTGCTTGGAACACAGTCTGTGTGTGTGTGTTTCCACCACGCTGTTCCTACTCCCTTTCCCTGTGAAGGAGCCTCCCTAGCACTGCAATGAACATCCTCAGACATGGACGCTCATGGATTAGATGACAGCATTGTTCATGCCAGGTAATTTATGAGGGGAATGGGGATAACACCACTGGACCTGCTCAGGAAGACTGGGTGGCATGGCCACCCTACTTAAGGACCTATCTGGGACCCCTTGGGATCTGTACCAAGGAGCAACATTCAGATGTTCTTTCTCACGGACCTACTGCCAGATCACTCTCCGGACTCTAGTACCAGTCTACATTCTCATCAGCCCAGACATGGGTTCCATTTTTATATTATTCTCATAATATTTGCCTGCCTATATGTTAAGATGTTCATAAATTTATAAAATGTTCTTTTAAAATCATGTCAAGGAAAACTAAGCCAGATACCTAAACAATTCTAAAGTCATTAAAAAATGTTCAGTCTGTGATATAGCCAGGAGCCAAATACATTCCTAGGCCTGAATATTCACTTCCCTGTACAGAGGAGTAGTGGTAAAATCTTATACAGCATCATGTCCAAATCTTTTCTTCCACAAGGATGCACTCGATGACATTCACATTTGGGACAGCCAAGGCCATTTGTCTGGGGTTCGTGACAGTGTGTCAGAACACTAGCCTTGAGAAACACTGCAATTTATTTCAGCATGTAAATACACTAAGCATAAGCTATGATGCATAAGGAAATCTTCCAAATTGCTTCCTTCTTCATTTTAAGCCCAAACTTTATTTTAATTCTAACTGTATTTCCACATGATTCAAAAGCACAGCCAAGTACAGAAACCAGCGCTGTAGAATACCTTCCCTGCTACCTCCCCACCCCCCAAGCCAATCTTCTCTATTTTCATGGCTCCCTGGATAAAGATTTTGTTTTCCACTGTCTGTTGCATGAAATCTACAAAATATAGGACATTTTGTGTACAAATCAAAGAGGACATTATGGGGTTACCAGTAAATCTGGAATCACTGGAAATGTGTGACTTGTTCACTGAAGTTATACAGACCAGGGTCACCAGGAAAAAAGGGAAGGCTCAGCAATGTAGAGGTGACAACACTGTCCTTATCCCCGAAACATCTCGGCACATGGCAGGTTATGATGATGAGAGGAAGTAGAATTGGAGAGTATCAGGGACGGTGTTGGAACATTGGGATGCGTGGCATCTTGATGGATTTCCCTTCTTCATGATAGGCCTGGCGCACGACATACGGCGCTCACCTGCTGCACCAGCTCTCATGAGGGCAATGGATCTCTTAGGGGTCCGGGAGCCAGACCGGCCCATCTTCCCTATGCTACTCAGGGCCTTAAAGGTCTGTAACAACCACTGTAAGATGGTCAAGCATGAAAAACAGGCATCATCACAATATTCTGCAATAACAGGAAGGACAAAAAGCTTGTTCCTGCTTTATGACCCTAAAAATATTAAATTTTCAACTTTATATTGCCAAGTAATGGGTATTACAAACACGCTCCCTCCACAGTATCCCCCACTGGTTCCATATCCTTGAACACCACTTCATATTTTTCTTTTGATTAGTCCAAAACACAATGCCAAAAACAGCAACTTGTCTGGCTGTGGACGTGGTCGATAACAGAAAATAAGCTCTCTGTGAATAAGCTACTTCTACCATTTCCATTTCTAGTTGTTTACTGCTCATATAGAAAAAGTATTGATTTTTCACTTTGTATCCAATTACTTCACCAAATTTTCTTATTAATTCTACAGTTTTTGCTTTTCTTTGGTTTTGCTTTATTTCAGCTTGTGATTGTTGTACTGTTTATACTTTGTTTAGTTTTTTGCTTATGTTTTCACACAGTAACTTCATCTCTCTGGATATATTGTGTACTTGCCCAAAGAGATTCTCTTCCAATTTAAACAGATTTTTCAACACATATCTTTCTACATGGGCAAGCCTCTCCAAAACACTGTTTAAAAATAAAGATGATAGCAGCAACCTCTGTGACTTTGTTCTACTGGAATCATTTCAGTGTTCCATACTTGAAACTGTGCTTATTTAGGGGTTTTAGCAAATATAATTTAATCATATATCCATAATAGCCTTCCATTGCTTGTTCTGGAATGTCTGCTGACCTTCCACGTGCCTTTCTTCACGGACCCATCTGTCGGCGGGCGGGTTTGAGCTCCCTCAGTGCTATCATGTTGGCTAATGGTTGAACTGAGCCTGAGTAGCCATGGTAGAAGTATTTGCACCAAGGAAATCAGCAAACACAACAAATCAGGGCTTTCTTTTTTTAAGTTGGTTATTAAACATTTACTACATACCACTGGATATAATCATATAGTCTTTCTCCCTTGATTTAATTAACACAATCCATTCATTAAACAAATATTTATTGAGCAGACACCTATGCCAGGTGTTCTAGGTCCGGGGGAGACAGCAGCAAAGAAAACATGCGAAATTCTTTCTCTTGTGCAGCTTAACCTCCAGTAGACTTTATAGTTTGTCCTTGTTAGTAGATTACCTGATATTCGACATACTTTCATTATGGAATAAACCGTAACTGATCTGAGGGAAATTACTTTAATATATTGAATTGAATTTGCTTATTTTATTTAAAATGTTGGCATCTATATCAGTGAGAACAGTCTTTAGTTGAGGGAGGCGTTAAATTTGCGTTACACTGGTCAGGTTTTGCTGTTCATGTTAATCCATCTACATAAAAGTAACTGGGGAGCTTTTGGTCTATTTCTGAGGTCTGGAACAGTTTAAATAACCTTAGAATCATCTGTTCCTTAAAGGTTGAATAGAAACTCAGCTGTGAAACCATCTGGACCGGAGTGACTGTTTTAAAGGTAGATCTTTAATTACCCTTCTAACCCCCACTACAGCAATACCCATCCCAACGTTTAGTCCTCAGCATAATGTACCTCTTGATGGAAAACATTCATTTTGTCTCGATTTTCAAATGCACTACCAATCAGCATCACTAAGGATTACTTTACAATTTTTAAAGCCCTTCCACATCTGTGCTGTACCCACCCTGTTTACTCTCTTACTCCCCATCAGACTTGCGGAGGGTTTTACCTGCTTCATTAGGCTTTGCAGAGAAGGAGTCCTTGGCTTCATCCTGCTGTCTGCTCATTCTGTTGTTTCTGCATCGGTTTCAGCTTCTAATAGGCACTATTAGATTCCTTCCCAATGTCTTTTGGTTAACGTTATCGCTCCTTTTTCTAGTTTTCAAAGCTTCATGTCAAGTTCCTTTATTTCTGTATTCTTCTTTAATAATGGTGGCATTAGTGTTATATATTTTCCTCTTAGTATAACTTTAGCTGCACAGAGTTTTATATGAATTGATATTTTTATATCATGGCCACTCATAATATCAGTTTGAATTTTCTGATTCAGATTCATTATGGGAATATTTCTTAATTTTCAAATACTCAGTACTTTTTTCATCATCTTATTATTCTTTTTAATTATCACTAAGATATTGGCTCTCCTTTTTTGTTTTTGCCTTTGAATTTTTCTGAGTTTTCTTTGTAGTCAAGTACACCACCAATTTTTGTAAACACTCCATGAAAATAAAAAAGTAGCAGTTCCATAGGTAGGTTCGAACTGTGAGAATGTTAGGAGTTTTGGGATCCTCAAATGCACAGGTTAATGCGGTAACCTCCAACAGGACCTACTTGGAGACAAGGCCTTTAAGGAGGAAATTAAGTGTAAACGGGGCGGTGAAAGGGTGGGGCACTAATCCAACAGAACTAGTATCCTTATAAGAACAGGGGATACCAGGGACGAACAACCACAGACAGAAAAAGGCCCCCGCCTCCTGGAGAGACAGAACAGATACATGAAACACCGGCGTGGCAGAGCGATCCACGGCCTAGAGGAAGTAACATGGGGAAGCAGATCAAGAAATTCAGGAAAAGGGGTGGATTTCAGTTTTATATAGACAGTCAAGGAATTCTTCATTAAGAAAGTAAAGTAGAGCAAAGACCCGTGGGAGGGAAAGCCCAGCCTCCCTAAGGGTGACATCTTAACCAACGGCAATAGGTTATCAAAACCAGGCAACTTATATCGCAACTCCACCATTCACTAGACTTTAGAACCCGCCCAGTTCTCGGTAGCATTTACATGCTTTCCTGGGTAGCCCCCAACTACCATCAGCATAGAGCAACCACTACACACTCCTTTATATTGGCACCCACTCCTCGCAAACCCAGCTTTCCTGGCAATCACTGTTCCCTCTATATAGTCTTGTCATTTCAAAAATGTTATATAAATGTAATCATATACTATGTAACCTTTTTAAAAATATTTTATTTATTATTCTTAGAGGGGGCGAGGGAGGGCGAATAAAAGGGAGAGAAACATCAATGTGCAAGAGAAACACCAATTGGCTGCCTCTCACATAACTCCAACTGGGGACCTGACCTACAACCCAGACATGTGCCCTGACCGGGAATCGAACCAGCAACCTTTCGGTTTGGTGTGCGGGACAACGCCCAACCCACTAAGCCACACCACCTCAGGGCTCACATGTGACCTTTGAAGTTGTCTTTTTTCACTAGGCATAATAGTCTCAGATACAATGGTTCTATGTATCAATAGCTTGTTCCCTTAACCTGCCGAGCAGCGTTCCCTGCACAGACGTACCAGTGTCTGTTTAACCATTCACTCATCTGTGTTGTTTCCACTTGGGGGCTATTACAAATAATGCTGCTGTAAACACTTGTGTGCAGGTTTTTCCACAGACATGGGTTTTAATCTCTCTGGAATAAATGCCAAGAGTTCAAGTCAAGTCCTGGAGCTTATGCAAAGTGCATGTTAGTTTTCTTATGTGTGTTTATTTGCCTTCCACATCTTTTCTTCAGTGAAATGTCTATTGGTGTCTTTTGCCCATGTTCTAATTGAACTGTTTCTTTACTGTTGAGTTTTGAGAGTGTTTTATATATTCCAGATACAAGTTCTTTGTCGGATATGTGGTTTGCAAGTATTTTCTCCCAATTCTCTTATAGTAACCCCTAAAAAAAGTTTCAAAGAATAGCTAAATTCTCACAAATTCAAATGAGTTTAAATGAAGGTGTTGAAAAGTTGGGGATACTTTAAGAGACAAGTAATAATAGTCATTTCCCATCTTTTTCTGAAACAAGAAAGAATCACTATTGCATTTTAGGTCGCAGAGGCAGGAAGGCTGCTGAGAGCCAGTGGGGAGAAGCTACACTCCAGCGTACTTCCAGCATATCGATTGCTTCTCATTGCCTTAAATTGAAGACAGAAGGATAAGAACATTGAAGTGATTTACTAAGAAGTTTATCAAGCATATGCCAATATAATTATTTTTTTAATCCAACAAGAAAATAGGTGTCAATAAATAAGTCATTAATAAGCTAAAGGGACTTATTTCCAGTGTATTGAAATTGGAAGAGAAGCTTATTTAAAGATTAAAAAAGACATCAAGGAATGCATTGCAGAAAGATTAAAGGGGACTGTTAATGAGCTAAGTAAGTATTTGCCTCTCAGAGAAAGGTCGAGAAGCAAGAGAAACTAGGAAAAAGAAAAGCATTTTATTAACAAACAGAAAATCAAGTGTGAAATATACTAACTAAATATCAAGAGCAATTATCACTATTATTAAATTTTTGTAAAACTAATAAGAAAAAGCAAGTCATCTTAATAAGGGTGAGAAATGGATGTTTGCTTACTACCTGAGAAAATAAAATAACCCTCTAGGGCAGTTTCAAAACTAAAATGCTTCAGTAATTAAAATAAAATTAAAATCACAACTAATGGATTACATTCTGTATATATGCAGATAAAGCAGCAATATAATTAAGTACAATGATGAAAAAGTAATAGAATGTTACTGGTGAGAACTTGCTTCATATTATCAAATTCTAGAGAAATGCCAGGCAATAGAAATAATGATTTTTGACAAATACCTCCACCTGGTAGTAACAAAAATATTAATATAGTTTTTAAAGTTGTATTAAAACTATCTGCTAACTTGTCTAACACGGACTACTCTGAAAACTATACAATCTAAAATAATCCTCCCTCAGATGAGAATTCTACTTTAAAACACAGCGTTACAAAACAGCTCCCTCGTTTAGGGGAACTCAAGGGCTGGAAAAAGGGGCGCTCATTTCTGGCCTCCTAAAATGAAAAGGGCTATTCTGATGGCAGAAAATCACTGCATGACTCTACGTCTGCTGCTGCATCCGGAAACAAAGCTGGAGCTCCATCAAAATCCCACACTTGGGAAGTAAAGTAGGCAAAGAAAAATAAAGTATCGCTTAATATCTCAGCCCCATATTTTCATCTGATCGTCCAAAACCGTTCTCCCTTCTGAGCCCTACATGTCTATCAACAGCACAGACCGGTCCGCCACTTACCCAGGTTTGAAACCCTGATCACATCGGGCAACCACGTGTTCCGCCAGAGCTTAAACCCGGAAAAGGGTTTATTTTATTACTGGAGCCTGCACACCGGGGTTGTGAGGCCTTAATGAGCAGAAGCTGGAAAACTCTTATTTCAAAGCCTCGAGGTCTTTTTAAGCCTCATGAGTGGTGGCAGCAGAAATGCCCTTGTGGATCACAATTTCTTGGGGAAAGTCAATAGAACGGGCCCTTTGATTACATAAATGTAAAGGATTGATTCCTGGACCCTGCGGGAAACTTTGAAGTCGCCATCAACCTGTTCTACATTCAGAGAAGATGTTTTAGACAAGCTGAGCGTCCTGCCTAGAAACACCCGGGAGCAGCCCGTGTTTGGGCAGGGGATGAGAGATGAAGGGATAGGCCAGGGAGGGTGTTTGCTCCGGTTCTGGGTGACTGGCGAGGTGCACTGTAATTTCCCAATATTCCTTGTTACTGTGGAGGGGTTCTGTTTGTTTTGTGGTGTGTGGTTCACTGCTTTTACAGTCAGTAGAGATCCAACACTGAAAAAACTGCCAGAAAAACTTGCAGACTTGGTCTTCAATTCACACTGGAAGAGAGATTGTAAAAAATCTGCCTGCTCTTTGGGTTCAGAATCCAAAGCAGTTTCCTCAGAGGCCTGGAAGGGGAAGGGGTAGTGTCTGGCGGTACGGGGGGTGGGAGAGGGGAGGTGGGGTTCCTTGCTAGAGGCCAAATTGGGACTGAGATGTGGAAGAACAGGCGTGTCTCACAGCAGGTCGAAAATGAGTTTCCACGGGGGTTTCCCCCATTGTCCACGAACTGTCAGTAAAGTCCGCGGAGAATACACGGTCTGGTGTCAGCTCTGTGCGGGGGATGAAATAAAGGTCCTGACCTGTGAGGAATGATGAGATGAAAGACAAGCAGGGCCAGAACAGAGGAGCCTTTGTGCCAGGCTGCGGGAGTCATTGGAGCTTCAGGGGGTCGCAGGCAGAGGTCCTGGCCTGACTGTGTGACAGGAGCCTGGGCCCAAAGAGCTGGGAGAGGCAGCACCAAGCAGACATAAGACAGGACTCCCAGGAGGAAAACGAGGAGGGAAGTGAGAAGGCCAACACCCTAAAAACCAAAACAACTGCAAGCTCACTTTCAATGTGTGTGTATGCGTAAAGAGGAAATTCGGACCGCTGTGAGCTGGGAATGTCGTTTGACTTCATCCCTTCCTGCTCTACTCCCTGCTGCAGCATCACTCGGGTCCAGTCCTGCAACCCGGATTCAGAAACCCAGTCGAGTCCCTGTCACACAGCCTGAACCCCGCCGTGAGGTGAATCTGCCCCAAACACTGACTTCATCCTAGGGCTGGTCCACCTACACAAACCCCACACGACAGCACAAAGCTTCCCGTTTGCATCAGCAATGATGATGCCAGGGACCAGGGACAGGAAAACACAGACCTTAAAGAATGGGAAGGAATTAGCTGGAAAGCTAGGCCAAGACCCTCCCAGGAGAGGAGAGACCGGGAATGGATTTCACACAACTTGGTCCGGTGATGCCAGCAGGGCGGGGAACAAGGTCGCATCAGTGAGGACTGGGCACGTTTAGAGCAGCTGCCAGGCAAGCCCGCGATGTCAGAGCTGCCTCAGCTGAGAACCAGAGGCTACGGCGCCCTGCACCTCCTCCACGGGATGCAGCAGAAACTTGCCGAGGGGTCCTGAAAGGAGTGTGTAATAAATCTCCCCAATCAGAAGATGAAAATAAAGTATGACAGATTAATACAGACATACCTCCAAGACACTGCAGGTTAGGTTCCAGACCACCATAAAAAAGAGTGTATTGCAATAAAGCAAGTCGTAATCTGTTTGCAGTGGAGGGTCTTGCCTTCAGTTTGAGAAAAACATAACACCTGTGAGGTGCAATAAAGTGCAGTGAGTAAAACAGGGTACACCTGTGGATTCCACCTGGCATCCTGGGTGGCTAATGGAGTGATGGGATTCACCCATGACAGTGTAGCCAATCACCATCTAGGAAAAAACTGCTGTGTGCCGGACCCTAAGGCCGTATGGAACAGGGAGAACTGAAAGCCCACAGCCCTTGCCCTCGGGTTGTCAGGACTTAGGGGCAAAATTAGCAAGTTAAGAGACATGTACAGTAAAAGGTGATGAGTTCACTAATAAAAACAAGCACACGCTGCTGTGGGAACATGGAAGGGGCCCATCTAACTGAAACCCAAGGGGGATCCTGGAGAACTTCCTGGAAGAGGAAACACCTAAACTGAGATATCGACGTGAAGTAGGTGCTAGCCAAGTAAAAAAGGAAGGTGTATTCATTTCTCATAGCTGCTACAACAAATCATCCCTAGTTTGGTGCCTTAAAGGAACAGAAATGTGCTCTCTCACAGCTCTGAAGGCTGGGACCCTGAAATCAGGATTACTGGGCGGAAGCTGGAGGCCCTCAGGAGAAGCTCTTCCCCTACCTCCTTTAGCTTTTGGGGGTGCCCCATCTCTCGCATGTCTGCCTCCACCTCTTCACACCACCTCCTCCCCTGTGGGATCCAATATCCCTCTGCCCACCTCATACTCTAACTCTGAGCCATTCCTGTCAAACACCTCAACATGGAATTTGTGGTTGCAATAAACTAGCTCACGTGAGCTTTTCCTCTGGGAATCCTTGCTTACAAATAAGCACAAAGATCGATGGAGAAAGAGCTCTCCCAGAAGCTCCTTTATTCAGTCCAGCACCCACAGTCACCAAAAGTTTCCATTTTTCTGGCCAAGGATCAGTGACTGAAAACAGGCCCCTCTATTAATTTCCTTTTTCTCTTAATAAGTTGTGTTTCTTCAGGTGAGAGAGAAAGGAGAGAGAAATAGGTACTCGGAAAGAGAGTGGTGGAGAGAGAAAAACAGAGAGAAAGCAGGGGAGACGGCATTGCAAGCTATTAAGGTCTCTGAGTATCCACCAAGCATCCGCTATGCACCAGGCGCCATTCTCGGTGTGCACGAAATAGCAGTGACCAAGATGCAAGGAACTCCCGCTGCAGTTCTGCAGAGACATTCCTGGGCTCCTGCTCCATGCTTCACACTGAGCCCAGCTTTGTGGGTCGTCTCCTTGAGCTCCAGCAAAACGGGGACAAAGCAAGAAGATGGAGGCAGAAGAGGAGCAGCCCACAACACTGAGACAGGGGTAGAAGCAGAGAAGGTTCATGCAGAATTACCTGGATCCTGCCCTGCCTATAGAACCCAGTTTCTTACACTTGCTTCAGACTCCTCTCTGGAATCAGATGGTTGTCCAGAAACCTTGGCCAAGTAAAGTGAAAAAGTTCCAAGGATAGAGAAAGGGAAAAGATCCTAAGTCTGACCAGCACTTTGGGCCACGTTAGCGTGATGCAAACTTGGCTGGATGCGCCTGAGTATTTGTTGAGCGAGCCAACGCTCCAACGCGCCGCGACTGCAGATGGCCAGGCCAGACGCTCTGTCACACTCCCTTCCAGCTCCATTTATTTTGTGATTTTAAATTTTTACCCTAGTGCTTATCACAAGGGCTAACAAGTGAGGCATTATTAAGGGGGAGAAAAGAGCCTAAACAAAAGATTTTGAATAGAATTTGAATCATAAAATCAATTTTAAAAATACAAAGGGGAAGGACTGCATTTCTAACTTGAGAAAACCTAATCAGCAAGGATATCTTTCAGTTCTTGTGCTTAAAGTGATTTCCTATAACAATGACACCATCGAGGGCCTTGGAAGCCACCAGAAGAGGCCCCTCATTTTGCAGACGAGGTGACTGTGGCCCAGGAGGCAACACCGCATGCTCAAGTCTCCTGACTTCTAATCCAAAGATCTTTAGGCAAACCACTAAAGGCCTTTAGTTCAAATCATTTTAATACAGACTGCACCTCACTTAAGGAACTTCTAAATAACTCTGGTCCCAGTAAAAGTTTAAATAGACATATCTGATACATGTGACATGCTTACATAAATGATTTGTGCTTACACTATAATTTTATATATAACGTCACATAAAATTTATTGATTAGCTACAGAGACCAGTTCTCCTACCTCATAAGCTATCCTCCAAAGCTGGGTGGCTCGGTTGGAGCATTGTCCTGTACACCAAAGGGTAGCTGGTTTGATTTGTAGTCAGGACACATGCTTAAGTTATGGGTTCGATCCCCAGTCAGGGTACATGTGGGAGGCAACTAACTGATGTTTCTCACATCGATACTTGTCTCTCTCTCTCTCTCTCTCTCTCTCTCTCTCTCTCTCTCTCTGGGGTCAGTGAGAGTTTCCTCGGATGAGCATTGGAAGGAGGGGAAAAAGCTATTTAACTCCTTTACCGTAAGAACATAACACTAAAGTAAATGATAGCTGCAGCTGTACATTATGTTATGTCTTTTTAAAATAATGCCCACAGAGACGAAACTTAAATCTGGGGTTTGGCTCATACCTGAGTCCCCCCTGGGATTGTGAAGAATAATCCGGCAATGAACTATCCTAGCTAGAAACTTTTATTCATCTGCAATAAACATAAGGAACATATTTTATTTGAGGTACTACAGGACTCAATTCTATTTGTTTCCCCAGGCTCCTTTGTTTTTAATAGGAATAGGAGATTTTTTTCCATCAAGAAGTATTTTTATGGGTTTTGAGACTAGCAGGAAAGCATCGAAATATTGTTTGACCTACATCTAGAGTGAAAAAAAGCATAAACATGCCTAGTGAGAAATCTAGTCAGCCAAGAGCTGGCAGTTTTCCATGACAGTAAATATCTTCACTTACATATTACAGAACCAATTCAATGGCTACTTATTTGAGATTTGAACAGATCAACTTTAGACTGTCTTCCTGCTGTTAAACAATACAATATTCCAATCATCCCATAAAAAATGTCAAATATCTTCCAGAACGTGACTAGAGAGCTTTTTTTCCATCTCTCCAGTAGCCAGCGTAAAATGACAAAATTAAAACATTTTAGTTAATAAGTTCGATGTCCTTATTCAAAGGAAAGCCATCCAGAACTGGAGGAACACAGTGTCTCACCAGCCGGAAGCCTTCCTTCAGAGGGACCGGGAACCAGAGTGAGCTTCAGAGAGCCTTAGGAGAGGTCGCATGGAAACAGGGCATGACTGTGTGGGGCTGACTATCTGCAGAGTGTCAACTTAGAAGGATGGAGGAACTATGTACAGATCCCAAAGTTCACTTGGAATTTAGGGCTGGGCTGACAAGTTATAATGAATTTCTGATCAAGCAGAGCCATTTACAGGAACATGAAGGAAAGTTCGGTTTGCTGATAATGCACCTAAGGCGGGAATGACTATCCTGGGCCTACAAATGTACTTCAACACCTCTTGTTCTGAACATCTTTATTAGCTACGGTCCCTCCTCAATCACTTTTTTGTCCATACAATGCAAGAAGCAGAAGGCCAGATCAACCTTATCTCAAGGATAGTATTATCTATATAGGACGCGCCAGTCTTTATTGATGAGGAGAGTCGCTGTTCACGAAGACCTCTTAGGGATTGCTCTTGAGAGGAAGGTGTATTAGTGAATAAAATAATGTGTATTGGGTAGCACAGTGAAGAAATACCATTTATGGTGAACTTACAGTTAGCTAAGTCCTTATGTTACAGTGGCCCTTAAACAGCATGGGTTTGAACTACGCACACACCCACTTACGTGCAGATTTTTTTCAATGAATGCATTTCACCCTTTGTATCCATGGGCTTTGCACCTGTGCATTCAACCAACTGCAGATGGGAAACAGTATCTTCACATTCCCTACCAAGGCTTCCCAACGGTGGACGGAAGATATTGTTTTCAATCCATGGTTGGCTGAATCCATGGATGCAAAGGGACAACGGTAGAGTTAATTACATGCAGATTTTCCAATATGCAGGCATCAGTTCCCCTCACCCCCTACATTATTCAAGGGTCAACTATACTTACTTCGATTAGTCCTTGCAAAAATCCTCTAGTCCATTTGGGGGGAAAAAGGAAACAAAACATGCAAGCCTTCTGACCATAATGACTAGTAGCCCCAGGTCGAGGTCAAGGCCAATGTAAACTTACTACCTCGGATAGAAACTCACTTCTTCCCTCCCTCAAGTCTGTGCTCATGGATCACCAGATTTTTCTTCTCAAATAACAAGAAAGGGGTATTGGAATAAACTTCTTAAAATATAAGCAGTGACCTTCTGTTTTCAATACAAGAAGAGAAATTGTGGATGAAAATATTTGAAATTCCTTCTGTTGCAATTATATGTTAGTTTTCAAATTATTTCCCCAAGAACCTCGAGGGTGTAGTGATGAATCGACAGCAATAGTTCGGGAAAGTCCCTGATGATTGTTCTTGCCTTGGGGTCTGTAGCCTGTAGCCCTGGCCCCATAAAACCTTCCATTTGTCATTTGAGGACACCAACATTTGTTGCCAATCCTCTGGAGGGCATAAGAGTTGGACAGATACGTGTGAGTATGTTCCCTAAATGGATTTCACTCAACACGAAGCGAACACCTAGCAAGACAACAAGAGCAGGTGATTTATGAGAGTTTGTAACTGATGGGAAGGCTGTTGACATCCACACAGACTCTGAAGCAGAGGAAACTGTACAGTATCTGTCATGGGTTACACGGCTATTTTAGGCACGTGTGACGAAGAAAATTTGCTGCCAAATATCGTGCACATCCCCAAAGGAGACCAAAGTCTATTAGACTTCGTGGTTGCTTTAAAAAAATCCTATTCAGTGTTACTTTAAGGTGACTTATTACTGAAAATAACAACTTCTTAGAAATCATAGTGTACATGTAAATGTATTCATGTGGCTGTCAAGAAAAATTTTGTAATACATCACAACAGACACACTGTGTGTGTGTGTGGCCTTATGTAGGGGAGGAAAGACTTTTCTCCCTACTCTCCTACGTTCAATAGTTGGGTCTATAAAAGAAAGCAACAACAGGCAGATTAACAGGAGAGAAGGTATACAGATTCATTCATCTTTAATATTGTGCGTATGGGAGTCCATGAAAATCTCAGCTGTCAGCATGTCCTAAAAGAGCCTACATCTGAAATAGCAGCAAACAGCCAGAGCAGGGGAGCCGACACCCCATGATTTCTTGAACTCAGGCTTCAGCTGTCCTTCAGCATCGTGCTCGCCCTGTGATTGACCTAACTGTGGAGTAAGAGGAATGGGAAGCATTTCTTGGTCTCATAGCTTTCCTTTTATTTACCTCCATACACTCTCCTGATACCTGCCTGGTCCTGGCACAGATGATTATGATAATGATCTAAGTCCTAAGAGGTAGAGCCATAATGTCAAAAGGGAAAGTGAAGGAGACTTCGTGTTCTGAGCGCAGAGGAAGGGACCCCATGAACAATAGGAAATAGGAGGAGGTTCGCGGTTTCCGAGAGGAGGACCTGGGAAATGCGGGAAGGAGCGCTCAGCAGGCACTGCAGCTGTGTTAACCTGAGCGGCAGTGCCAGAAGGCGGTAGAGAACCAGCCGTGCACAGGACACCATGTGCAGCCAGGAGCGGTGGCCAAGGACATCCTGTCGGGACTGCCGAAGTTGTTCTAGATGTGACCCAACACAAGGAACCCTAAACACTGGCTAATATTGGGTTCTCCACCCACAGAGGTGAGACTTAATGATATGTAAGCATGACTTAGATGAATATAGTCTTGCATATCCTCTGTCCCTGGACCTTTCAAAGCCACTGTCCTCTCTCCCCCATCCTGGTTTCTGCTCCCAGGCAAGCTGACTTGTGGGTGACGTCAAAGTCCTCTGGCTTCCAGTTAAGTTCTGTTTATGGGAGATCGGGTGGTTCTGTGAAGAAAAGTAAAAGCTCCCTCCCTGCAAGGTCACCTCAAATGTGTCACCCCCACTTACTGCCCTCCCAGGTGGCTAAGGCTGCACCACTCTCTCCAAGTCTCACAGGCCTGCAGGTAACAACACCTGTTTCTGCTTTGCCAGGTGACTGCGCCATTCCCCAGGCTACCTGTACCACACCTCTTTAAATCGAAGCTTTGAGAATAAACTCTCATGGAATTAACCTGTTTCAAGTATGTCACCTGTTTCCTGCTGGAACCTGGACTGATACAACCCCAGTGTAATGGGACAGTTCACACCTGTCACACCAAGAAAAGCAGTATTACAGTGATAGGTGTGGCGGTGATGGGATCAGAACCCAATCATTGAATGGGATTGCCCGCAGATCCAGAAAAAAAATTGCTTCCTTCACCCAAGATCACAGAGCTTCATTACCAGAAGCACACACTTGCTTACAGTAGAAACAATATTCCACCAGTCATGAGTCAAAGCTGCCCCCTTATATTTAAATTAAGCATTTGAGACAGAATTCTTTTTTTTATTTATTCAACAAAAGCTTCAAATAGCAATTACTAACCAAATGACAAAAACAAGAGAGGAAAACATAAAAGAGATACTTTATAGCAAAAGAAACAGACACAGACTTGCAAAGAATACAGGGGCTGGAGTCTGGGCCTTCTGAAGCATGGCGCTGAGACTCTCGGGGTCGGGGGTGGCTGGTGGAGGGCTCCTACACAGAAGTCGTATGCTAAAGGTGAAGCATGGGCTTTGAGGCACCGCCCTTCGGTGCTATTTATTGAAAAAGTCAAACAGTCTGATTTTTGTTTAAATGGAATTATTGGCAAGTCCCTTAAACAACTTGTATCTGTACCTGGTCAAACATGTCCTAAAACAATCGAGCTACATTAAGTAGATAGTAAGTTTTATCTGGGTCAAAGAGCTAAGTCAAAGGTCATCAAACTGCTGTCCACTGGCCAAATCTGGCCTGCCACTTGTGTGTGCAAATATTCACTGGAGCACAGCCACACGCACTCATTCATGGATTGGCTGTGGTTGCGTTCCTGCAGCAACAGCAGAGTTGACTAGTCGCAAACAAAACTGAAAGGCCTGCAAAGCCTAACATGTCATCTGTCCCTTTACAGAAAAAAATGTTGCTAACTCCTGGTTTAGTTTCTCAGCTCAAAACAGAAAACAATCTAAATGTCCGTGAACAACAGAATTAATAAATAAATTCTGATATATTCAGACAATGAAAATGAATTTACAAAAACCACACAATGAAATAAATAAATCTAATAAACAATATTGAGGGAACGAAGTCAGAATTTTTATATATAAATCTATTTATACAATATTCAAAAACAGACAAAATCGATGCATAATGTATCAGGGGGAAAAAACAGTGAAAGACTTTGAAATGGGTAAAAAATATTAGTGGATGTCTTTTCATTTTCAAAAATAACCCTTCTGAGTTATCTGGTTCTATGGGGGCCTGTGATTTTCACTGTCTTTGACCATCTGTCGTAGACACACAAATGAATTTTTTTCAAGTGAAGATGTTATTGATTATTGCCCTGTGGATATTGGCTACTTTTGCATCTATTGTCTAATTCATTTCAACATTCCTAATTGCTTATGTGTGGGTCTGTTCTTTGGACTCTCCTTGAGCTGTCTTGAATTTTGTTCAGTTTTAGATTTTACCGGTTTCCTCATTAATTAATGACTAAAACAAGATCTTTGACTCAAATGCCTGGTGTGTTTGAATGAGTCATGGCTTTAGCTCTTTTAAAATACACATTTTTAACAGGAGAAGCCATGAGAGTGGGTACCACGGAGGGCAGGGAGGCACTGGAGGGCACCTGAGATAAGATTCCTGGCGCCAAGGCGGCTGCTCAGGTGGGGTGATGTTCTGTTTCTAGATGTGAATGATGAGCACTCTGAACAGCAGACTGAGGTTGTCCACAACCTTCTGAATGTATGTTATATGCAAATGAAGCACTCCTTTTAAATAAAAATACATATAATTAATGAAATAACCAAAAGGTGTACAATGAAATAGCTCTCTCCAGCTGAAGCCACTTCCTACCTCAGCATTAGCCACTGTCATGAGGCAGCTTGTGTGAGAGTGTGTGAGAGTGTGTATCATTCCACAGGGTGTTGGTAGGCATATGCATGTAAATAAAGATACAGATTCTTACTCCCCCATCACTTTTTTGCACAAAAGATTACACAAAAGATAAACTATCCACACCGTCCTGAGCCTTTCACTTTTCTGTTGACAACAAATCTTGGCGACCTCTTCTTATCAGTACATGGAGCTCCTCCATTCTTTATTACAGCTCTGTTGTATTCATTAAATGGATGTGCCACACTCTATTTAGCCAGCCCTCTCTATTGATGGGCATTTGGCTCGTTTCTAATCTTTCGCTTCATAGAAATGTATCAAGCTCCGAGATGATAAGAAGACAGGAAGGGGGTAAGGAAGAGGCACGGAGTTCGGAGTGGGAAAGGGGGCAGCCGTACAAAGGCGCTGAGCGCGGTGGAGGTGGGGGTATGGCTGCGACACCACAGATCAACTATTCTCCTGTCGAACCGCCTTGACGGTTTTCTTTAAAAGGTTACCTATTTTAACAAAGGGACGTCAACACACACTGCTTTTTCTCCAGTGAAGCTGGAGAGCATACAGACACTGGACATACAGGATCCGTATAACAACGGCTCAGACACAGGTGTCTCTCAACTCTGAAAGAGACAGGAAGAGCTGATTCCAAACAACTAGTATCTTACTTCCAGGAACAGCATGCTGACAGCCTCCAGTTTAACACCTACCCTGGAGCAAAGAGAGCCCGGTTGCTAGGTGAGCCACGGGAGGACTCCCGGAGCCACTGCCCGGCAGAATGACAAGCCCAATTTGTAATTCTCCTTTATTTTCCATCCCTCCAGGACTGAAATGCCCAGCTGCCTCTTCCTAGCCAAAATTTATTGTATCAAGTAAGCACCATGTTCTTCCAGCTCGAGAGAAGCCCAGTATAAACTGGAAAAGACAAAACGATTGCTCTCATTTGCACAACCGCTTGGAAAGAAAATGAGATTACTGGCATCAAGGGAAAGTTTAAATTTTTCCCCAGGCAAGAAGAATTGACTTCCTGAGCTCCAGGATGAAGGTAGTGGAGAATTTACTGCTCTACCTAGCTGAAAGAAAAATAAGAAGCCTCATAAACCCAGGCAATTTGAAAACGGGCATGCACATGCTCTCAGAACTTCTCTGTGCTGTGCTTTATGCAAATGTGTTAATTCATAATTAAAAGGTAATAGGGACTGTTTTAATGGCCTTTTTTTCCTGTTAGACTGCCTCAGTGGCAGACCCCTGTCACATCAATTTTGGGTGTTACTATATCAGTTCTAATGATTTTATTTTCTTAAAAAAAAAAAAAACAGCTGCCACAGCGGCTGCCTTGGGGAGCTCAGTCTCCAAGGAGGAACTCTAACAGCCAGTCCAGTCTGATCTCCCAGCTATTGACATGCAGAAAAAGAAACATTCACTTTTAATAATAGGACTCTCTTTCATGCAAAGATAGTAGAGGATTTCTGGGAATAAATAATTCATGCTCCTCCAAGCTCCCTGAGAATAAATTTGTTCCTTTTCTGTTTTGTTTTTCTTCAAGATATGACATCTTGGGGAAAAGGGGCTGGGGGAAGAAAGCACTTTCTGCTTCTGTGGATATAGCACACAGGGTGTCTCATTCCCCTGTGCAACAAAACCTCAAGATCAACAGACAAGAGCTGAAAACCTTTTCCCACCAGACAACCAAGTGTCATCTAAATGTTCTCTCCAAAGATAGCCTCTCATGAACGGTCTCAACAAAGGGACATTAGTTTTCCCTTTACTGTGCATGCACACCACCACTTTCAAAAAATAATAATAATAACCGAATCCAGCATGAAATTCATTACATTTACTTGATCCCATGACTATCTACTTATAACTCCTTCTGTGTTTTTAAAAAGTTCTTTATTCTTTGTGTATTTGGTTTCATTTGTCATTAAAAAAAAAAAAAGAAAACAGGTGATGGATTTTCAATACACGTCTTCCAGTGGTTCTCAAACATCAGTGCTTGTGAGAATCACTGAAGAAATTTCACTAAAGACAGGATCCTAAGCATCATGGCCCCCAAAGTTTCTGTTCACGTGGTCTGGTGGTTATTTCATGAGGTCCAGGTATTTCTGAGTCTCCTCCACGAAGGTGGGAGAATGCTACGCTACAATTCTAATGAAATATAATGTGGCTTGCTACGGACTGAGTGTCTGTGTCCCCTAAAATTCCCGTGTTCAAGCCCGGAGGTGAGGGGGTTTGGGGCGGGGCCTTAGGGAGGTAATTAAGTCCGGAGGGTGGAGCCCCGCCGTGGGCGGGGCCGGCTCTCTTCCTCTCTCCCGCGCTAAGGTACAAACCAGGAAGAGGGCCTGCACCAGGAGCTCAACCACGGTGCCTGGTGCGCCCCAGTCTCGGGCTTCCAGACTCCAGAACTGTGACAAATGAACGCTTGGTGTTTCAGCCACCGGGTCTGCAGTATCCGGTCATAACAGCCCAATGACCAAGGTCCTACCACACACAAGAATGTCCTCCCTGACGTGATTTCGTGGGTCATTTCCTGCGACTGTGTCCTTGGACTGTTTTTCCGAGGGAAATTACATATTCAGATTATCCAAGTCATGCGTGGAGCCATATGGTAGGACTGTAGCAGGAACAGAGAAATGTCATAAAATCCAGGCTCCGAAGATACTGGTTAAAAATGGGGGGCAACAGGTTGTTTGAAAAACCAGTGAAAGCTATACACAAATTTAAGGGGAAATGGTCATTGAGCTTAGGAATATGAAGACAGTATGTTCAGTGATGAGGTGATGTTCAAACATTGTTGAAATGCGAGGCACCTCTTCCAACTCCAAGAAGCAGAATATGACATTAACAAACTAGCCACTTCAAAATTTTCTAAGGTAATAAAGTTTAGCAGCCAAGCAGTTCACACATCCATAAAAAATAGCCAAAGGAGACCATTTTAAGTCCTTAAGTATAGACATTTAAGAAGGAAAATGTTAGGAGTGGAATACAAGGGGTTAATTTTTTTTTCTTCCTCAAATAAACCTGAAAAAATCTCTAATTTTGCCTATTCATTAATTCTATATAAACAAAGCAAACAATTTATTGTGTCTTTGGAGTATTTCCCACAGGAAACATCCATGATGTCATGTAATAAATTCAGCGACGCAGAGGAACGCACTAGCAAGGTCTAAGCAGTGCCAGAAATTCCGTGAGGATGTTGAGTTTGCTCATCACATTTTCTCTGATTGCACAATTAAAGGAATGGTGAGATCATGTCTATAAAACAAAGTGAGCGTCTCTTTTAAAAAAAAAGAGGTATTATATTAATGCAAAGCATTGCTTCATCATTTTAAAATGGAATATCATTGCCATCTATTTCATAAAAGTTCTAGGAGAGTTGAATAAACTGAGATTTTAAAGACCTGATCCATATTATGTAACCTATTATATAAATAGTCCATAGCAAATGGATTGCATACAGTATAATTGCAGAGGGTTATTAGAACAAATTAAAGACCTTTCTGGAAAGGGCCCAGAGACGAGACAATGGGGTTGTTGGAGGGCTGTTAACGGAAGGGGAAAGGAAGGCAGAGGGAGAGGGACAAGCCCTCATACGGTACCCAGTTGCCTCTTGCTATATAAGGATCAACAACAAAACTGAGTGGTTTATGAAGTAACAGTTTTCTGGGGATTGGAGAGGTCGTGATTAGAAAGGGAATTGGCTGACCAATCTCATCTCTGCTCCATGTGGTGCCTCACTCTCAGGCCCCGGTCTCAGCTGGGGCAACTGGAATGAATGGCGGAGGTGAATAGGGTATATGAGTTTCTCTCCACATGGGGCCCCATTCCCCAGGAGAGAGTGCCCCAGGAGGACCATGACAGAAGCTCCCAAGCCTCATAAGGCCTCAGCTCAGATCTCACGTGTGTCCCTTCCACCTGCAGTCATCAGAGCAAGTCACAAGGCAGCCCCGACACACATAGCAGGGAAAGAGACGCTACCTCCTGATGTCAGAAGTTGCAAAATATTTGTGGAAATTTTTATCTACCAAAGGTACTATTCTGTAAAAGTATACTTCCTACAACCCCGAGACTTTCTTTTCGGTGAGAAGAAACTATACTTCATTAAGACTACTAACCTGAGCACTGAAGAGTGATTAGTAGGTAAGTGTAGTTGGTAACTGTTGAGCTATTGTATTTTCTTAGAGGAGGTGCAGAAAGACAGATGGAATACTTGATAAAGATGTGTCCCACTCGGTAAATTATTTTGGTAAGAAGTACAAAATCTACAAGAACTTGTTACCTGTATTTTTAATGATTGCAAGTCAGCAGGTAAAGAAAAAGGATGTCAATACTATCACCTAAGATAACATGATTTTATCATTCAAAAGTGAATGCATGATATGAAAAACCCGTAGCCTATTTAACCATACTAATTATCAAGTAACTTGCTGTTCACATAAGTTTTTAAAATGAGGTAATAAGACCGCTGGTGTAGCTCAGTGAATTGAGCGCAGGCTGGGAACCAGAGGGTCCCGGTTCGATTCCCAGTCAGGGCACATGCCTGGGTTGCGGGCCAGGTCCCCAATGAGGTCCATGTGAGAGGCAACCATACATTGCTCTTTCTCCCTCCCTTCTCCTCTCTCTGAAAAATAAATAAATAAAATATTTTAAAAAAAATAAAAATAAAAATGAGGTAATAAAAATATCTTTCCCACACCTCCCCATGGTAAGAAGGAGGAGAAATACCGAAGCAAGCAGGGAGGACACTACCCGACTTGCCAGTAGGAGATGTGTATCCTAGTCCTGCTGTGCCAGGGACCTGAGGCACGGCACTGCATTAGGAAGAGCTTTCCCTATGTGATCAGAGCGATGATAGACGATCTAGAGAGTTCTTCCAGCTGTGATATTATTAAACACATATATACATACAGAAACACAGACATACACACATGCAAATATGCACACAGATGGAGAAAGAGTAAGAACACACTCCTATAGTGCCTTGGAGAAAAGCACAATTAAAAAATTTATTTGTTGTTATTTCTCTTGGTCTCTTGTTCCCAAAGCTGATTATTCAAGAAATAGTCATATCTCTAAATCTTTCATTTCATGTTAGCAAAAGCCTTTGCTTTCCCATTTATGCTGAACACAGCAGACTCCCCTTTGAAGAGATCTTCTTAGCAAATATTAAAAAGACAATAATTCTAAATTTGTTTGCTCTCCTCTGAGGAAATCATAAAAACAAAATTATAGAGTTCTAGAAATAGAAGGATATAGTACTTTTGGTTTGTAGCTACAAAATGTATACTGCTATAGCTTGCATTCATAAAGTTCTGTTTCCAGAGATTTTTTCAACCACTGACTGATGGTGATTATTTATGTAGGCTGGTTCTATGAATGCTGGAGTCTGATATTATTGTACCAATTTTGCATATAAAAGAACTGAGTAATAAATTGATGATGGAGGACATACTGCTATATTCTTGTTAATAGGTGACAGATTAACAGATGGGAGCCCAGACAATGAAAATATTTCATCAGATTCAAAATACTTCCAAAGTATTCACCAAAGACAAGTGAAACTTTTCCAGTTCTAGAAATAAACTTCGGTTGGTTGACAGGCTTTAAATCAGATCTGATTAGCAGATCTCTGCCAGCAAACCTGATGGAGATTAGAGAACCATTTTACCCTCCCACTAAAACAACCAAAAAAGCAGGCAAGATACAAGAAAAAAAAGTGGCTATAGGACACTGGACACCAGGCAACACAGGACAGTGACTCTAGAGAGAGGCGAAAACCAGTTGGGTAAGCCTCATGATACCGCAGCTAACTGACTGGAGAGGTTCCAGCTTGGAGCACACGGAGGAGGAATCAAACTTCTAGAGATTTCAAAACAAACATGTGACTGCAATGAAACATAACTTGGATGGAATTATCAGCAGATTAGACACATTGCAGAAGGGAAAAAAAAAGAATGGATTTGGAGACATAGCAATAGAGACTATCAGAAATTTTTAAAAATTGAACAAAGCAATACTGATCTGTGTGTGAAAGTGCTACATTCAGTGGGAATCTCCAAAGGATAGAAAAGGAGGTATAGGAAAAATATTTGAAAAAGTAATGGCTGATTTTTTTCCATATTTGAGGCCAATTATAAACCCATAGATCCAAAAAGTTCCAAGAATCCCAAATCTAAAAACATGGAGAAAATTAAACTAAGGCACATCATAATTGAATTGCTTAAAATCAGTGATTAAAAAAAAAAATCTTAAAAGCAGCCAGAATAGAAAGAAATGTTATGGACAAAGGAACCAAACCAGAACTAGAGTGGACTTTTCTTTGGAAACAACGCAAGCCAAAGATAACAGAACAACATAATTAAAGTACCGAAAGGACAAACAAAAAAAGAACTCAAAAACCTGAAATTCCATAACCCAAAATAAAGGCTTTCTAGACACACAAAACCTGAAAGAATTCATCCGAACAGACCCGCTCTACATGAAATATTTAAGAAAGTCATTCAGGCAGAAGCCAGACCAGATATATACAAAGGAATGAAGAAGGCCAGAAATGGGGACTATCTGGGTAAACGTAAAGAAACTTTGCTTTTAGTTTTTAAATACCTTTACAAGATTGACTACTTAATGCAGAAATAATAACAATGCTTTGTGGGGTTTATAGTATATATAGAAGTAAAATGTACAACAATAATAACCCAAAGGCCAGGATGTGGGAAATGAAATTATATTGTTTTAAGGTTTTACATGCACCTGAAATAATAGATTATCGCTTGAAGGTCGACTAAGAGAAGTTAAAGATGTGTACTATAAACTATAAAATGACCACAAAAATACAAAGAGTTAGATCTAGTAAGCCAACAAAGGAGATAAAATGGAATAATTAAAAATGAGTAATCCAAAAAAAGGCAGAAAGGAAAAAAAAACAAGAAAAAAATGGGGCAAATAGAAAACAAATAGCAAGACAGTCAATTTTAAGCCAACTATATCAATAACCATATTAAATATAAATGGTTTAAACACCCTAATTTAAAGTGGAATTGTTGAGATTGAACCAAAAAAGCAAGACTCAGCTATAACACTGCTATAAGAAATCTACTTTAAAACTAAGAACACAGACTGACAGGTGCAACATCCCACGAAGTGAAACGTCACCAGTTTGATTCCCAGTTGGGGCACTTGCCTGCACTGCAAGTTTGGTCCCAGTCAGGGCGTGTACGAGAGGCAGCCGATGGATGTTTCTCTCTCACATCCACGTTGCCCTCTGTCTCTTTCTCCCTCCCTTCCCCTCTCTTTAAAAGTAAATAAAATTATTTAAAAGACACAAGAATTTTATCCACAGAGATTCATTTAAAAAATAAGAACACAAATAGTTTAAAAGATTAGAAAAGAGCTACACCACGCTAGTGCTCATCAAGTACTATTAACAGCCTCACTGAAATTTCATTAAAGAAATCCTTATTATGTGTGTACGCGAAAGCATAAAATCCTTTATGATTTTTTTAAGTTCTGTAGCTGTCGTTAAAAATGGTAATTATACAATTTTACACACTAGTTCCCTGGGAGCTCAGGAGGATGGAAGCTCTGAAAACGAGAGATGAAAATGTCTCTCTTTGTATTTTCTTTCTTTTCTTTTGCTTCTTTTTTCTGTTGACTGCACAGTAAAAGAAAACAGCAGCCTCATCTCGAGCCCTTTGGCTCGGTGCACCAGCACAGTATTGATCTGGTATCACAGTGTATATAAAGCAATGTTTGCTTCGGTGACTCCAAGCTGCGTTCCAAATGAAAGGCTGCTGTACCGATGAAGACAGATTTCTACAAAGGTAAATTTAAGAGAAAATAATATTTTAAAGCCCACTCTCTTTTCCTTCCCACTCCATTGCCCTCATAGAGAACTCTCATCTAAACAAATTACGTTCTTTTATCATCCTAGATTATTGAATATCGTTTAGTTTATTCACAGATTTTGCCAAGTTATCTTTTGAGGAAATGTGGCTCTGTGCATGGGCGAGGTGCCATAAGAGAAGCTAAATGCACAAATATTCAAAAGCAGTACCTATGGTTCATATAGTTTATTTCTTCCTATTTTGTGATCCAAGCTTTATAACTTCTCCTAAAAATGGATAAATGGGGAGTGAAGGCAAGGGAAGGATATGAACCGGGAGCCGCAGCTGGAGGTGGTCCAGGTTCGAGGCAAAGCTGCAGCGGTTCATGGGATTCTTGGCAGGATCTCTCAGAAAGAAACAGCTTCAACCTCCACACTCCCCCACCTTCTTTAATAAACACAGTTCAGTCCCTCAAGAACCACAAAGAACGCATAAGAGGGTTCAGACAGCATGAATTCTGCCTTCTCTAGTTTTCAGAACAAACTATTTGAAACTTTTTCACTCAAGATATACTTGTTACAACTCAGGTATGCTGTAAAACCCAACAGTCTTGCCAATAATGTATTCACTTAAGGTGTATTGTGGACATGATTCTGCGAGAGATCAAATGTGGGATCACTAAATATTAATACTTACTAAGCTGACAGGACACCTACTAGGCTGAAAAGTCAAGCCAAAGAGCCATGGAGTGATCGATCCTCTTGTCTCTTTGGCAACTGCTACCAGCAGGAACCCTATCCATGTTTGCTTTTCCAAAAGTCAGTTTTTTACACAGCCTGGTTTCATATGTTATAGATGTCTGACATGAGGAAGTCCACCCATTAAAATCAAAGCAAATGAAAACAAAACGGTTAAATCACATTGTTGACTATATTACAACCTAAGAACATGACTTTATTATTATGGCATGTTTATATTTGATATTGGTCTGGATAGAAAACTTCAAGGTTAACAACGTTCAATTCTTAAAATTAGAAATGCTTAAAAAAGCTGGGGTGACGAAGGTGTGGGATCAAGGTGAAGTGGGATGATCTAGCCTGGGGACACCAAGAGAGACGCGGGTGAGAAGGGACGGGGAAGTGCACGGCGGTTTGGTAGGGTAAGCGCTCTCATTTTCGAGTGCGCCCTACAACTTTCCTTTCATCCTCTCTAAACCTTACAGCAGCCCGCAAGGCAAATATCCTAATCTCCCTTTTACCAATGAAAAAACAGAGGCTCCGGTAATTTAAACAAGGATGGGGCTCTAATGTGCATGCCAGAATCATGTTTAAACAAGAGCCTCTCTACTACCAAAGCCCAAGTTTGCTGCAGTCCGCCACAGCAGAGGAGCCCAGCAGGCCCCAAATGATAGGTCCCGGAGATGAAATAGATTATGGAAAAGCCGGAGGAGGTGTTAAACAAAGGAGGGCATGGGTGGGATGGGGGGATTCCTCTGAGAGCAAGAGACGGAAAGGAAGTGGTTACAAAACTCTCCAAGAGCCAGGGTTATAAGGGCCTTGACACTCATGAGACATCATGAGAGCATGCACCTTGATACGTCAGGAGAACATGCAGGAAAAAGCCAGGACAGGTGCCGAGTGAGGCCAGCTGGGACAGAGGCAACACAACCTCAAAGCTCACTCGTCAGCAATGGCTCCCACAGCCTGCGCCTGAGTGAAGTCGGAGCATTCTGCCAGCCTAACGTCCAGCCTCCACATACTGAGGCGACATTCCTTGACATCCCCTCACAGTCACAGAAATGCTCGTCATGCATTAAGTGTTTCCTGTGTGTCATCTCGGTGATAAACACAGTCACTGTCACATCTCATTAATCCTCACGGCTGGAAGCAGGTGTAGTTAATCCTTTTACGGATAAACAAACCAAGGCTCCGAGTTATACTGTTAATGCTCCAGCTCTGTACTGTATCAAAGCCCATATACTAACTAGAGAGCAGGGCCACCTCCACTGAAATTGATCCAAATCTTTCCGATTCCTTCAAAATTAATTTAAGAGGACCCAGTTAAAGAGCTGGCCAACGCAGGTGTATTGGGCTCCCTACTGATGGAGATGCTTTTCTCTGTAAACCGACAAAAGAGGAGGAGGAGGAAGAGGTGGGGCAACCGGAACTGCCCCTCTCAGGGGAGGTTTCCCCTCCACTTCCCAAGGACCCCTGCTGGAAGACACCGCCTGAGTCTCTAATAAAGAAACGCCAAAGCACCACGTAGTCCTCGGAGAGCGAGGACCAGATCTAAGATGTATGCAGTGTTTGGTTTTGTCAGCATGGACAGCGGTTTTACTGCTAATTATAATGGGGCTAAATCCCCCGCAGCCCATTCAGGTTCGCCCTAACAAATATTTATGAACTATCCACTACGTATTGTGTAAGAAACTTGCTAAGCACTGTGAAGAGTGCAAAGAGGTCTTCAAATTTGTGGACTGTGGCCCTTGCCTTGCACAAGCTTCCTATGCAGATGTGCACACAGGGCTGGGATAGTAACGCCGAGCACTGTAAGGCAAGGCCATGAGCCAAGCCAAGACCCACCAGTTCAGGAAAAAGGTGCCACCGTTAGACCATTTCCTGTACATCTCACCTTCCATTACATCTCAAGAGCTGAAAAAAATACTACCTCAGGAGAATGGTGTGAAACAGCATGTGTTTGAATTTTTCAGGAAAAACGTCCCAAGTTCCTTCAACAATTCCCTATATAACATGTCTAAAGACACATTCATGCATGTGGCAAATACTAAGGCTGAGCAGTAAACTAGGTGCTCCACATGGTCAAAAATAACACTGTACTTTGTCATGTATAATGCATACTTTTTTGCCCAAATTTTTGAGGGAAAAATAAGGATGCACATTATACACAGTTATAATGATTACATACAATGGGTATAATAATCCCGTGTATAATGCCCACAAAATGTGGGTTTGCATTATACATGGCAAAATACAGTAATAAAAGTAATTTTAAAAGCATGATCCTTCTTCTTCCCACTCAAGACATTCCCAGTGGCCTCGGGTGGAAAGACAGGAAAAGAAACTGATGATGTCATAGGGTGGGCTGCCTGGGACCCTCTCAGAACGCTCAACACGGAAGCAAGTACAACATTCAAGGACGCCTTGGAATGGACACCACGCTAGCCTCAATTCACTTTTCTCTGTATCCGAGCTCTGGAGATTTAGCAGGAGTCAAGCAGGCTGAAACGGCCAGCAGAGGAGCAGGAGTTCCCAGTTGAAGAAAGAGCGAAAACAAGGCTGAAGAGGTCCTGCCACCCCTGCTCCAGGCTCAGGTTGAACCTCTGTGCCATGAGCCTCGGAGCCGCCATTTCTTCAGCTCCCATTCGCGGCTCACCCCTCTGAGAGACTCCCCCCACTCACGATCAGTCCGTTCTCAGTGAGCACACCCAACCAACCAAAACCTCCAGGCTGTCAAAGACTACGATGGCTCCCTAGCCTTGCATTCTAGTGTGGGCTTTATTGAAATGTTGCTTCCCTGCTCATTGGCTACTCCTTCATCTCTTTCGTAGAGAGTCCTACTGCTGGCTACATGGCATAGGTCAATGCTGTCTTTTCTAGTATGTCTGTCTGACCCTCCTCTTTCCCCCCTTACAGCTGTCACCGGTGGATGACCTCCGCAGTCCTGCCTGCACACCTGGAGCTGGGTCTCGGGCCTCTCTGGGGTCCCGGACCCTTGCGTCCTACTGCAAGTGGCCATCCCAGGGAAACACAAATGGAACATGTTCCTCCAACTATTTCTCCCCCTCAGTTTCCTTTCTCACCGACTTAATGCCCACCAAGTCACCTGGCTAGAATTCTGGAAATCAGATTGGACTCCTCCTTCTTCTTCTCTGCATCCCAGTCAAGTTCTGTTGGCATTACCGTATTTTTCAAACTATAAGACGCACTTTTCCTCCAAATTTGGGAGGAAAATGGGGGTGTGTCTTATAGTCTGAATATAGTTTACCTGGCTGCTTACATTTACATTGGTGAAATATTATGTTATTTGTTATTAAATATTTTACTACATTTTTTGCTTCAAATTTTTTTTCCTATTTTCCTCCTCTAAAACCTAGGTGCATCTTACGGTCTGGTGCAGCTTAGAGTCCGAAAACTATGATAATTCCTGAATAACTCCACAGTCTCACCCCACCTTTCCATCTCCACCACCCCCACAGGAGATGAGGCCCTCAAAACCTTTCACTCAGGCAACCACATCAGTCATTTTACTGGTCTCCCTGATTCATCATTTCCAACTCATCTTCCAAACTGAAGCCAGACTGACCCTCTTAAATTATATTATTAATTATGTCACCTGCTAAATGCCCTTCATGAGTTCTCCACGCCTTCAGCATGAACTTAAACCCCCCAGTTTGGCCTGTTGCGGCCCCCATCTACTTCCAGCCATTCTCCCACACTCCCCACCCTCCTCCCCACATCTCAGCAAGCTGTGTTCCACTCCAGGCGCACCGACCTCTCTTACGCTGCTGTTTCCCACATCCTTTTCCCTGCGTGGAAACCATTCCTCTGCCCCCGTCTCCAGCCGGTGCACTACCGTTGCCCATCAAGAATGTACCCAAGGCTTAACCTCTCCTTCATGCTGCCCCTCCCATTGGGCCCTGCGTACTTTATTGGTAACCTAGGCGTCACTCCCCGTACCGAGACTCTTTTCTTAGCCAGCAGACAATCCCACACAGCCACTGCCACGTGTCAGGCACTCCATAAATGCTTGCTGAGATAATGACAGAAACTTGTTCCTAAATGCCCTCTCCTCAGGTTACCATCCACCAAGGCACACTGCTGAGGACTGGACCAGCACGCCCTCCTTCATCGCCGGGAGTTTCAGGCTCTCGCTTTCCTTGTGTGTAGCCCACTAGAATTCCTGTGATCTCCGCATGAAAACATGGTGCTGAGAACTAAACGCAGCATCACAGGGGCAGTTCGGCCAGTGGTGTTAGCTGACCTTCTATGGGCCTATGCACAGGAGCCACAACACAAGGCAGGCTTACATTGAACTTGCTGTTGAGTTAATGCCAGCTTTTCTTGGGTTTGATTTGTTTTTTGGTAATAAATTCATATAAAGCCAATTTCTTTGCTTTCCTATTCATTTGCCTTTTTTCCTTCTTAAGTTTGATACTTTTTGTTCCATTCCATTAGTAAACCGTATTAATTTAGACCCATAATTCTATCTTCATTTCTGAATCTATCATTTGGTTTGGTATTGCTAATCTCAGTTTAAGACATTTGCATATTAGCTAAGCATGCATTCTGTGTACTAATCCAAGTTGTTAGGAGACAAAAACCACACTAGGACCACTGAAGCCTGCCTCTGAACAACTGCCCTGCACTGACCATAATCCACTAGTCTTTATTCTTGGAGTAAAATTTTTTAACCTCTGGTTACAGCCCATTCCCAGTGTTCTTTGTGAGGTATCTTAAAAACCATAGAAAATAATTGGCCTGTAGTATTTAACTTATTTAAGTCTATTAATTCTATCAAAAGATATTCACACTTAAGTTTAGCACAACCTGTTGGTGGTGGACTCATATACTCTTCCCCGTGCTCATCTGTACAATTGGCAATTAAAATCAAGTTACCAGCTGATGCTTTCAAGGCCCACACTGTTTTAGTTCCTCAAAGCTGGCCTAGTTCCCATCCTTTGGCACCCCCTCCGCCAAGGTCACCAACAGTGTGTTTCGCCATCACCTCTTCGAGAACTCAGCACCGTGGGATGCGGTTCTGCTGGGCCTAAAGCTTCATACTCGTTTAACACAAACACAGCCTCTCCATCTCCTCGGTTCCCTCTGTCCCAGCATTTTTCTGCTCTTCTCAGTTCCCAAACCCACTGCCTTCACAGAAAGGAGAGGAGAAAATTCAGAATGGGAGAGTCGTATGTTCCTTTTTGTCGCCAGATTTGCACTGCACCATTTGGCTCAGGCCTTCTGACTGTCCTCCCCCCTACCCTACCCCGCCATGTCCTTGCTCCAGGCAGCGCCCACCAGCCCCTTAGAGTATGTGTTGGGGTTAACTAAGCATTTTGGATGCAACTGCACTGAGATGCTTTCTCATTTTGGCCTGTTCTATAAACTTTTTAGGATTGTACCATGTCTTTCTGAAGTTGCGCTTTACATTTATAGCACTACACTTGCAGTGTCTTGGCACTCATTTCTTTCAAGTATTGGCTAATTATCCCTCCTTCCATTTTTCTTGTTTTGTCCTTTTAAAGGAAGGATCCATCCTATGCTCCCTTCCAGTTCTATCTCCTTTTATGAATTCAGCCTGCTTCACTCACACTTCCAGCTAAGCCCCAAATGGTAATTTACCAAACACGCATCAGGCACATCCCTCCACCCATCTTTCCGACTGCCACAAATTTCACTTCCTACGATTATTAGCACATTCTGAAAACCAGCTCTTGCACAAATTCTGCAGAAGTTCTCACCCTGCTCAGGCAGGTCACTGACCTTGGAACATGGAGAAAATCACGTACTAAGCAACTTGTCCTAGGTCATCATCCTTCATCTAAACTTAGAGCTCCTCCTTGAGCCCAAGCTGTGCCCCATAGCCTATAAGCTCTCCAAATCTTAACTACCAGGAAACAATACGTGCATCTGATCTTGAGACAAAAACTCACAGACTAATGTTCATAGTAGAGCAAAAGACGTTTTTTGATCCCCCAAAGAAAGCTAATGTATGGATTTTGCCTTGTGCCCCACATGTCATTTGGGGCCACCCAGCCCTGTACATAGGGACAAAATAGGATAAAGTAGGCTAGGACCTCCACTACTTCTCCAGAGAAAACTCCAGTGGCCTCTCTATGATCAATGCCATGTCTCAGGGGTGAACAGTTTATAGTAAGCCCCAGCTCCAAGTTTTCACCTCCACAACATGCAGTTTATGGGTGACATCACTGGTGCACACCATGGGTGACTTTGCTGGATTGTCACTGAAAACAAAAAAATATACCCATGAGATACTAATGTAAGACAACTGTAACCTTCTTGCTCAAGCCCCAGGATGAAGCCCCCAGGGGAAAGGAAGGGAAGGGAAGGAAAGGGAGAAGAACAGTCTGGAACCCGAGTTACTCTGTCCGAGGTCTGCTCTGCCTCTGGACCCCTAGCTAGGTAGCCTTACATCTTGCTCTGTAGGCCGATTGACTGGCTGTAACTGTAACGGACACAGTTTTCAACTCTTCTTTATGCCCATTGCAAGCTGCCCACGTCCCATGTTACCCAGTTTGTAACGCAGACCCAGCACAACCTGTTAGGTGTCAACACTCCAAGCCACACACACCTCGTGGGATACCAAGTCTCCAGACTTGAAGTTTGGGACTGGTCTTCAGCTGCCCATTTATCGATGATCTCTTTCAGTCAAGTGCTTCTAGAAATGACTGATTACATTCATTACATGTTAGGGTTGTTTTGTTTTGCTTTGTTTTTCCTAACTTCTTCTTCAGAAAGTAACTTAAACGTCGATCTAGAAGGTTATCGTGGCTTACCTCCATTTACCACCCACAAGGGGTTGAACTAAGTGTTCTTTAAGGGCTTTTCCAGCAGTAAAATTTATGACTTTATATAAGAGCCAGTTTCACTATCTGCCACAGATTACACACAAATGTTTTTCTTTTATCTGAGCGATGTCAGATGGGACAGCCTCTAACCTTAAAAAGCAAAACGTTTTATTTAGGATCCTTTTAGAACAAATAGAAAGAAAAAAAACTAGTTGAAAAGTAAGTTTGTGTTTGCTGTAAGAACAGAGAAATGGAGCACTTGTGCCCTCAAATATATAATTTTTTCTGTTAGGGAAATGATTTCATACTGCTGATTTCCAACAAAAATAGATTCTAATAAGCACTGGGAGTAACACCTGTGATGGTTAATATCGAGTGAAATAATAAACTCTCAAGTGGGTGAGCTCTTGCTCAGTTCATCTTACCCTAAAACCTCATATCTTTTATTGGGCCTGAATCCCACTAGTAAAATAAATCAATAACACAACACCTGACCTTGCATTGAGGAAATTTGGAAATACCTTGCTCCACACCGAGAAAAATCTCGCAGCTGCAGAGCAGAACAGCTCTGTGCGTGTTTTCTTCAGGATATGGCTTTTTCAGTCAAAGGGAGGAATAAAACTGCGGGTAATGTGTGTGTCTCCCTTGTTCCTGGCTGTCACTGAGGCAGGGCCGCCGGGCCGTGGAGGCTGACACCTGCTGACAGCGGCAGCCTGGTGCCCCTGCACAGCGATGACACGGTTCCAAGGGACAGCCCTCGTTATCTGCTGCGGTGCTCGCCCGATGCAGCCTCTGCTCCCATCCGAAGGAGGGGAGATTATTAACTATAATTCCACTAATGATGGCTCAGTAGAAACGTTGGATGAGTCCGGAGCCAGTGCCCCAAAGGAAGAACAACATGAGGTAAAGACTGCTGGGCTTTATGGCGGTGCTTGAAGATAATTATAGGTATAGAAAGCAATTCCAGGGAGGAAATTCAGCCAAGCCCAGACTGTTTCCATAATGCAGCATAGCTAGCTGCCTTTTAACAGCTAGCTGCCTTTTAACATGAACCATTAACTGGTTTTCCCCGAGGGGGAGAAATTCACACTGTGCCAGTCTCCTGGACTAAGAGACTCCTGCTGAGGGCACCAGGCAGCAAGTGGGAACTCGGCAGCCTCAGAGCCTGTTGCAACTTTCCACCCTTTTGTCCAGGCAGCCAGGATCTGCATCACTTACTGTGCGGCAGGTTCTCCAGCAGCAGAGAGACGGGAACACATCAGCCCCCTGCCGTCTATGCTGCAGTTTACAAAGATGGTGGTGCCTATGCACTAAGGCACAATGTCACCGTAGGGACAAAAAGCAGAAACTGTGAATGATACCAATGCCCCACAGTGCACAGAATATCGATGGTGCGGCCCGTTAATATCAAAGGATGCAGAATCCTTCCCTTCAGAACACCATCACCCAGATTAATGTCTCTCATAGGCATTCTGAAGCAGTCACTTTATTTCTGCAAACAGAATGACAAGTACACTTTAGATGGCCTTTTTAATGCAGTGGGAGTGGAAAATAAAACCCCATGAGGGCATTGCCATTGGTTGGCAGTAACAGACTAGGTTTTCATTTCGCCATCTGAGATGTCTCTGGCTTTCTTGGCTTCAGAGAAACAGCCCTGGGTGTAGGCAGCCTTTATCCAGATGCACCATTGTGAAACCCGCCCCCTAAACATGGCTCTGAGGCAGTCATCTGAATCTCTGGAAACCTAACAGAAAAGCAAGAACTCCAGTAGAAGAGTGTATGTATAAGGAATACAATAATTCAGTGTTTCCTAAATGTGGGACAGGTACTCACACTAACCTTAACTAATGCAGAAGGTGGCATAAGATACGGACCTAAATACCAGTGAATCAGGAGAAAACTATTCTCTTGTCAATCCATCAACCCACTTTACTTAACGAAGGATAGAGTCTCAGTGTGGTGCCTCTCCTTCTTCCACCCTTCTCTAAAACTCACTAACCTTTCGTTGTATCCAAAAGATGGCAGCCGCCAGGTATCAGCTCGTGCATTAATAATACTGTTAAGTCTGCACTGTATGTATTTTCACAATGACTTTATCTTTATGAAGGTTACAATCATTATCCTTCTAAAATAGTACTATAAAATTTCTCCTTAGAATAAATACTTTTAATTTGGGGGGAAGTGAGTTAGTTCCATTTGGGAAGCAAAACTGTTCAGTGAAAAATAATTCCAGTGGTATGAGGGCCCAGCCAAAGTAGTGAAAGCGGTAGAAAAATGACTGAAGTTTGGTAAACACTGCGATGCCCACTGCAATGTCCACCCTGTGCCAATGGCTTTCTTCCCCTCACCGTTCTGACAACCAAAACTGTCCCCAGACATTTCCAAATCCTTTGGGATGTAGGATCACTCTGGGTTGAAAATTACCAATTTAGAGCAATATGGTCTCTGAGTAATTGTTTTAGTCAGAAGGCACATAGGAAATGGCAGAAGTGACATTGTGTAGAATTTCAAGACTGACACCCATCTATCAAAGTGGCACATCAGGCAGAGAATGTTGGGTGGATACATTTTAATAAAAATAGAGATTCCCTTTGAAGGTTTCTCCCATCCACTGGTTCATTCAAACGTATTAAGATCAGCCAGCCTACTTCTACTAAACGGTTCCAGATGTGAAGGCTCAGATCGAGGTTACTGATGGTCTCTTGCCTTTGCAATTCGTTTCTCCATCCAACCAGACAGTAGAAGGGTTTGTGAGCCTTCAGGAGAAAAAAAAATACAAGCTCGAGCCTGCCAGTCTGGCATGCGTCAGCAGTGCGAACTGGCCTGGCTCTTTTTTTACAAGGTGTTTGGCAGCCTGAGTATTTAATTTCATTCTTTTATTTCATGTTTTGGGTGCATATGCCCAGAGGCCTTTGGACAATTGCCTCTTTTTTAATAAAGCTAATAAATGCCCATAGGAAACTTACCTATATCTAAGCTGACATAAAGCTGATACATCAGAGGGGTCAAGCCTGAGAGATTTCAGCAATTTATATCAACAGAGGAAGCTGGCGTGGCTCTGGACTGCCTGGAGTTATTACTCAGGCTTTGGCAGTCCTCCAGGCTGTGCATAATTTTAAATAAATTCTGATCTCGGTGATGTATACTTATTGATCAAGTTTTCAGAAAGTCATCACCATGTACTCTTTGACTACATATTGATCTCAAACCTCTACAGTTCCTGAGAGAGATCTGGCGTTCCATTAGCTATTATCTGTACCAGAACTCATCCTTCTGTTTGAATCAAGCCTGGGATAGATAAGTGACTCATTCTGGTCTACTTACCAAGGAAAAAAAGACCTGGATAGTGGCTGGAAAACAAGATTCTTAGGTCCTAGATCTCAATCCATCACTCATTTCCTTTGATTATTACATTTCTCAAACTCTCATATTAAGCTCTCATACTTCTCTCCTTCATATTAAAAAGTAACTGGTGTCATCTGTGAATAAAAAGCCCATGGTCTGTTCATTTCAAATTCTTGTTCAAAAACTGGCCTTCTTCTTATATGAAGATCCTGCTGCATCTCACTTGGAACTCTTACCACCCCAATCCTCAGAAAGCGTTGGCTGGCCAGCAGGTAGTTGTTCAGGGTCTGAGAGACGAAGAACAAGTGCCTGTCATGCTGGTCACATACCTGCTAATCACCTCTTGCTTCCAAAGGAATGGGCTGCATTACCCCTGAGCCCTGATCAAGCCCCAGATGCTCAAATCTCCTTGTTCCCTAGCTTTCTCTGCCATGAAAGTACATACGGTAATTATTTATATCCTCCTTAACTTCAGCTCTTTATATTCTGTTCCATGCCTGGGTAGGCAGAGAACAATGAGTCCCCAAAGATGCCCACGTCCCAATCTCCACGTCCTGCGGTACATATGTGACACGGTAAATGGAAGTAGGTTTGCTAATCGGCTGACCTTGAAATAAAGGCATTATCCTGGATTATCTAGGTGGGACCAGTGGAATTCCAAGAGTCCTCTAGAGGTGGGCAAGGAAGTCAGAAGACTTAGTTGCTAAATGATACAACATGAGAAGGCATTAACCAGCCATCGCCGGCTTTGCCCGTGGAAGGAGGCCACGAGTCAAGGACTTTGGGAAGTCTATAGAAGCCAGAAAGGCAAGGAAACGGCTTTACCCTGGAGCCTCCAGAAAGGAAGGAAGCCTGTCAACACCTTGACAGTAGCCCAGTGAGACCTGTGTTCTTCTAACCTGCAGGGCTGACTGCCGGATAACAAACGCATAGTGTCTTCATCCACCAAGTGTGTGGTGACTTGTCAGGGCAGCCGCAGGAACCTAATACCATGATGTTGCTCCCTAAGAGAGGGATCACACCCGCACACCGTCAAGGATGGCTCTGAAAGCTCTCCGGTGGCTCCCGAACAGCAACAGACGTTGAAACAGGATGAGTGGACTCACGTTGGCAGGAACTTTCCAGGACCGGGAGTCTAACCCCATTCTGGGATGGTCCACCTGGCAAATCCACTTCCTCTTCACACACCCTTTCACCTTGTGTCTAGATTCCCCTGTCCCCTGATGCCTCCAGCCTCACCGTCACCACTCTTCTGACCCACAAAAAAAAAAAAAGAAACACATTTCTAGAACATTCAACAGAATTGAATCGGCATTTATACTTTTGTTTTCTGTAAACTCTCATTTATGATGTTGCCCCACAGGTTCCTATCGCCAATGTTTCTACCCCTAGGAATAAAGTTCTATCATAAAAATACACGTTGGAATCTTTGGGGGTCATTTATTACCAACAGTACTGAGTAGTCTTAACAATTCTATTCAGTTGCTCAGCAAACCATGAGTGAGTGCATAGTGGTGCTGAGTGGGCACCAGAATGAATAAAGGAGTTCCCCACCCAAGGAGTTCACCATGTAATATGGCATGGCACAGGAGAAGCATTCATTCACTCCCCAGATAGCTCTGAACCCCGAGCTTCCATCAGACACACACTCAACTCTAATGCAAGGCAGAAACATGGTTCTCTAATAAGTGACAAACAAAAGAGGTGGTGAGAAGAAAGATGAGTTCCCCGAGCTTCAGCAATACAAGAACATTCACCTCTCTCAACCCAGCTACCCGGTAGTCAAAACATAGCCAAGAGCTAGAGAGGAAGACAGCAAGAGAAAATAAAGTCTCATGGTCAAAATGCATAGAACTCTGAACACTGGCACTCAAGTATTTGCACGTGGGAGGGCCTCAGACGCTCATTCATACCCATTTTCCCAGATCTTATGCACCATTCTAAAATGTTCGCTTATCTTTTGTCCTGGCCCCCAGATGACTGGAAACAGCAAATGAGAAGAGCGAAAGACTACTGAAGAAAGAGAGGCGCACCGAGGACAGAAGCAAGCAGTGAGACAGTGTGGCAGCGTGGCAGCAAAGAAGGGACGGAAAGGAAAGAGCACAGCTTCGCAAGGTGGGGCAGTGGCATCATAGCATGCAGCCTGTGCCACCAACAAACCTGAGGATCACAGCGGTCACACAGACCACAGTGTCTGAGCTTCTAACTGTCCCGAATCCCCTCACAAATGGTCGCCGTATGTTCTGCACATTCCACTTAGGAAAGCCAGGAAGGCTGCAACCACTTTTACAGAAGCTTCATCAGAAATTGTTAAAATCCTTTACATGTTGGTGCTTTCTGCAGGGAAATACTTCACTTTTCCATGCACTGAGGACACACGGGTCACAGTCAGCGAAGGAGCCTGGGCAATGGGGCCCTGCCCCCGGGACAAGTTTCATTCCAGGATGAAAACATACTGAATATGTCACTGCATCACATGCTAAGCAACAAAGGTATCCAGAATATCAATGTCTGCTATTCGAGAAATCACACTTCAGAGAAAAAGATTTCAGCAATCATCCAAGGCTGGGAGCTCATTTGCAAATGTCATGTCGAAATATTACTTTATTTAAAAAACTGTTTTAGCTCAACACTAATGCCTGGCATTTTAGGGTGGTTCTGGCTCTCTTTTTACTAATTTTACTCTGGGTAGCTCTGTTTATCATTTATGATTAGTACACCAGACTTTACTGGAAAAGTTCCTGGGTGAAGCTCTAGAATTCGATTTTCTAGGTAATATTTAGGGAGTCAATTAGTAGATGTCTGTCTTTAGCTCTTTGCCTTTATGTAAAGCTGAGCCAGTGAACTAGCCTACCTGAAGTCATACACACAGTAATACCAGTGCATTCTGGAAAAAGGAGTTGCTGTGGAGTCCCGCGGTGGGGAATCCACTCCTCTGTGCTTCAGAATGCATTGCGAATATGCACTTGTCCTGGTGGTCTGGCTTTGAGCACAGGCTGTACAACTGACTAGACTTTCTCAGCCTATGCCTCTGAAATCAGTAAACACCAGACCATAAACCCAGAATGCATTTCTCGCATCACTAACCCTCTCCATCCCATACCCAGACCAGACCCTGTAATCATTCATTTCCCCTTGCTGTCATCCCAGTCTGCATGAAGAACTAGTGAGTGATAAAAATTGCTAAAATGGCCCTGGCTGGTGTAGCTCAGTGGATTGAGCGCAGGCTGGAAACCAAAGGGTCCCAGTTCGATTCCCAGTCGGGGCACATGCCTGGGTTGCAGGCCAGGTCCCCAGTGAGGGCCATGTGAGAGTCAACCATACATTGCTGTTTCTCTCCCTCCCTTCCTCTCTCTCTAAAAATAAAATAAATAAAATCTTTTAAAAAATTGCTAAAATGTACAGACCACTCACTCTCTACAGGGCATTTCATAAAGACTATCTCATTTAATTCTCATAACATCGGTAATCTGTCAAAAGTATCATACCCATTTTACAGATGAGAAAACTGGAACTCGAAGCAACTTGCTTAGGGCCACACGAGTAGAAAATAGGGTAACTGAGCAACAAAATGCCAGAGACCCACCACCCTCAAACTACTGTATTGTAAGTGAACAGGGACATTTTGGGGCAATAGCACGTGTTATAATTTATAAACATAGGCAACTGGCAACGATTGAAACATTCATCTCCATTTTGCCGGAGCATTTACATGCTCTAAGAAACAGTCATTCATAGATTAATCACTTTAAGGAGCAACAATTTGCTGAAAGAAGGAAAAAGGTGCTGAAACAACAAAAAAATGTATAATAGGAAAAACATGCAAAGTAATCATCCTTCAAGCTCTCTCTGCCCTCAAAGCTGGCCCTATTTTTCTTAAAGAGGGAACCTCTCCCATTCCTTTAAAACCTGTGCTATCTCGCTGTTTTTCTCTTGCACATTTCACCCAAGGCATTCTGTCACCTCAGTGAGGAACTATTAAAGGTGCATGCCATGCCACATGCCCAAGGTAATGAACTGAAAGACTTGTTGGAAAGAGCAGGGACTGATCATTTTTCTTGTCAGAAAAAAAACCCAAACCTGTGTTGAGTCTTAATTAATTGGAAAGGTTTTATTTCCAGAAGCATATGGTAGTAGAAATAGCACTAGCCCTAGGAGTCAGAAACCCAAAATTATGTCTAGAGCTCCATCACTCAAAAGCCATCTCACCTTGGAGAAAAAGCGTCACCAGAGTGAGGACCAGATCCAGGCAAACGCGACTCACACCTGTAGAACCCTATACAATGTAAGGTAGTGTTATAAAGATGATAAACTATAAAGTGTGTAAGAAGCAAAAGAGGAGAAAAAGTGAACTAAGTGTCCTAAGTCATTGGGAGTCTTCCTGGGAAACTGAAATATGATATTAATAATGGGCACGTGCTATCATCCTGTAGAGTCGTACCTACTACTCTGTCCTCTACACGACAGCCTTCTGCACATTGAGAAGGCACCTTTAAGTTCTCCTGAGTCTTCCCTTCTCTTGGTTAAATGTTCAGTGTTCCCCCCAAGTATTCCACGTGGAACATGATTCATGCAACTTAAAGGTGAGATCAGCATAGCTATTCCTGCCGACACTGATCTGGATTACAATCTCCCATAAAATGCAAACTTCTGCTTCATTTTGTTGGGATGGACTGAATATCAGCTGTTTTCATCATGTTTGTCTGCCTAACAATACTTGCAAACCTGGTTTTGTTCCAACCCTAAAAGCAAGATGTTACTTTTATCTTGTTGAGTTCTACCTATCTTTCTAACCTAGTGAAATCATTTTGAGTGATACTTCCCATCCATTTCATCATCTCTCTCCCTGGTTCTGTCATCCACAAATTTGATAAGCGTCTGTGTCTTTGTGTCAGTCAAGGCTATTTTAAAAATGTACAAGACAGACTGAAAACAAAGCTCTATTATGAAGTTTCTAAATACTACTGTCCAGGTGAATGAGTCTCTCATTAGAAAATAAATTCTTTGGAAATGGAGATCAGCTAGCCATGACTTCCCTGTTTATGTTCATGGTGTTTCTAGAACTGTGCCGACCATCCACATGTCTGACAGGTTTTCCCATGTTGATGACACAGACACCACTTTCCCATGTTTGCTCCTTCAGAACCTCTCCGTGTCTCAATAATGTTAAAGTAAATACAAAACCAAAACCCCCTATCGCACAGGCTAGGTCTCTTAATGGCCTGGCATAGTAGCATTCCTCAAACACTTGAGGCTTTATCTTTTTAATAGTCAGAGACTATCTAATTATTTTTCATCTATTTCAAGTCTGAACTACCTATTAAATATTTCTGCTCCAGTTTGCTCAGTTAAGCACCGTTCTCCCTGAGAGAGAAAGCAAAATCAGAACAGAAGCTGAACAGTCTCTGCCTCCCCATTTTCATGTTTGCATCACACCATCCACAACAGGCAGAGAATTCTTGGTTATTATTTTATTATTACCATAACTCTAAAAGTTAAGAAAAAATAGTCACAGGGATGTGAAGTGCAGCACAGGGAATACAGTTGATAATACTGTAATAACTATGCCGGCGTCAGGTGGGTACTGGACTTGCTGTGGCGATCACTGTGCAATGTATATAAATGTGGAATCGCTCTGCTGTTCAAAATATTGTATGTTAACTATAATTTAAATTTTTTAATTAAATAATAATAAAATCATCTTTTTGTTATCTTTCAGAGTCTTTATAAACCTTGGGGGTATTTCCAGTGATTGGTGCGTTTTTGTGTCTTTGCCTTCCCCACCTATCTGCACGCCTTTATGACCTGCACTAGCAGAACTGCCGTGCGCCCAGTAATGGGCGTTCCCCATTCCACCTCTCGAGCCCCCTCCTTCCTGAACTGTCTCCCCTTCGGAAACCCCTTCTCTTGTAGCACCTGGTTGATACCATGTCTGGGCTTTTCGCCATATTAGAGAATGCTGTCATACAATCATAAAATGTAAAAAAACTATTTTTAATAGTAGTAATACAAAGGTAATTTCAATATTATTATAAGTTATCATTAACAACCAATCTATCCACTGGCTTTTAATTAAGAAAGAGAACATGCCCTGGCTGGCATGGCTTAGTGGACTCAACATCAGCCTGAGAACCAAAGGGTCGTTGGTTCGGTTCCCAGTCAGGGCGCGTACCTGGGTTGCAGGCCAGGTCCTCAGTTGGGGATGTGTGAGAGGCAACCTCACATTGGTGTTTCTTTCCCTCTCTTTCACCCTCCCTTCCACTCTCTCTAAAAATAAACAAAAATTTAAAAAAAAAAAAAGAAGAGAACAAAAGGAGCATGAGTATGTATGCATATTGATGTAGAAAGTATCAAAACTCACCTTAGGAAAATCATAATTGATACCTAAACAACCTCAGCATTCACAAAGAATCCATCAAATTGAAAAAAATCACATTCAAAGTGAAACACTGATATATTTGCTCTGCACTCAGGGCTAGGCTGTGTGGCAAGAACAAGGGTAAATGAGACAGCAAGGAGTTCTTTCCTCAGGGAGTTGATATTCTAAAGAAAAGATATGCAATAACGAGTAAATAAAGAAATCACCAAACTAAACAGATCTGGAGTAAGAATGGTGCTCTTTCAGATAAGCTAGTCGGAGCAAGCCCTCTGACAAAGAGATGTTTGAATTAGAATCTAAAGGATGAAAATTATCCAGTTACGCAAAGATCTGGAGAAAGATCCATTCAGGGACAGGGATGGTCAAGGGCAACATCTCAAAGATCAAAAGGAATAAGAAGCATCAGTCAAAGCGCATCTGTTTAAAGAACAAAGCAGACTTCCGCCAAGATGGCAGCATAGGTGGACACACTGCGCTGCCGCTCACAACCAGAGAGTTTAAACAACGAACTCAATAGCGAAAAATAAACAACCAGAACGGACAGAATCGAACTGAAGGGAAGTCCGACACCCAGGAAGTTGGGGAGGACGTACATCCAGGCCAGTAAGCAGGGCATAACCAAGCAGAGGAGCAGACTGAGAGGCAGTTTGCACGGAGGGACTCACGCCATAAGCACCTAACCAAAGCACAACCCCAAGCAACGGGTGAACCTCGCAGGCTGGCAGCGTAATCAGAGAGGCCAGTGGGAACCAGCAGGGCCAAGACTGGCGGAAAAGGCAGTGGGGAACTGGGGAGCAGAGGGTGATAGGGAGTGGCGGTCAACGGCAGATGCCATTGCTCCCTCCCAGGCCCGCCCCCAGAGGAAACGTCACAAAAAAACGACGCAGGTTGCCAGGCACCGACAGACACCTAAGACTCCGACAGGTGCACCGAGATAAAAAAGAATGAAAATGGCCAAAATGAAAGATCAGACCAAATTACAACTAACGGACGAAAAGATAGCCAAATTAACAGATGCCCAGTTTAAAACACTGGTAATCAGGATGCTCACAAAACTGGAAGAAGGTGGACGCAAATAATTAAACAAATGAAGAATACGATAAAGATAATGGAGGAAGATTTACAGGGAACTAATAGGGGAAAAAAGGAAGCTGGGACTCAAACCAATGGGGTGGACCAGAAGGAAGAAACAAGAATTCAAAAAAATGAGGAGGGACTCAGGAACCTCAGAGACATTTGTAAACGACCCAACATCCGGATCATAGGGCTGCCAGAAAGACAAGAGGAACACCAAGAAATTGAACGTATTTTTGAACAGATAATGAACGAGAACTTCCCAAATCTGGCAAAGGAAATAGGCTTCCTGGAAGTCCAAGAAGCTCAGAGAGCCCCAAAGAAGCGGGACCCAAAGAGGAACACACCAAGGCACATCATAATAACATTACCCAAGATCAAGAATAAGAAAAGAATCTTACAAGCAGCAAGAGAAAAGGAGACAGTTACCTACAAAGGAATTCCCATAAGACTGTCAGCGAATTTCTCAAAGGAGACCTTCCAAGCAAGAAGGGGCTGGAGAGAAATATTTCAAATCATGAAAAGCAAGGACCTACAACCAAGAATAATCTATCCAGCAAAACTGTCATTTAGAATGTAAGGGCAGATAAAGTGCTTCTCAGATAAGGTCAAGTTCAAGGAGTACATCATCACGCAGCCTTTACTATATGAAATGTTAAGGGGTTTTATATAAGGACTCACGAGAGAAGGCACCGAGGCGAGATCAGCTACTGAGGAACTCAGATCAGCCACAGCCAAGACATCTGTGAGGTAAGCAAGCAAAATACAACCAGAGAAACAAATTATAACCAGAGACATTGAAATTTAGAACAATCTGGCAGTAACCAGAGGGGAGGGGGAAGGGGATAATGGGGAGAAGGGTATTCAGGAACTGCTATAAAGGACACATGGACAAAACCAAGGGGGAGGGTGGAAGCAAGGGAGGGAGGTGGGTTTGCCTGGGGTTGGGGGTGGGGGGTAAATGCAGACAACTGTAAGTGAACAACAATAAAATAATTTTAAAAAAAAAAGAACAAAGCAAAAGTTCAAGAATCCAAAATATTAGAAATGCATGTAATAAGCCTAGAGAAGTGCCAAAGGTGATCTAGAGAAATGCCAAACAAGGCGATATGAAATAAAAGCATCGCAAAAGAAATCTTTGAGAATAATGCCAAGAGAGAGCAGCTCATATATGCTACGCCCTTGGCCTATTCATATGCAGCAACTCTAATAACTCGCCCGCTAACACATCCTACTGCCCACACACAACTCCGTAGGTTCCAATGCGGCATTAGGAATTACAGGTGCAATGCGTGGGTTGCTTGATCATTCAGATTGGGTCAACTCAACACCAGTTTTCTCTGCTGCCACTCCACGGTTGCTGAGAATCTCTCTGTGACAGACAAAAATATTAAAGACCAAGTGTCTGCAGTCTTTCTCTCTGACCTGCCTTCTCGAGAGAATTCTCTGCTGGTAATGCTCAAGTCCTGGCATTTGCTGAAATGATCAAGGTAATGAGCAGAGAAAGGAACTGGAGAAAGTCCAGAAAGATAAAAATTGATTTATATAAAATAGGCATGGAATTATCCTCAAAAGCAAAGTAAAAAAAAAATCGAAGAGGCTCAAGGGGGCAGTGGGGAGGAAGGGACAGCAGAGGAGGACAAGAGCAAAGCTCAGGGGCATTTTATAAAGGAAAAAAGAGAGACGGGTAGCAGCTGGCATAAGGGACATCAAGCTAGAAAAAAAACAAATTATTTTAAGAAGTTTTGCTCTATGTGGTATGACATAATTTCTTCCTTTCTGTCTCCTCAAAAGACCTTAAGTGTAAGCCTGAATTACTTTTCAAGGTTTTACGGAATAGGATGGAGAATGATAGCCCATTTCTATTCAATTTTACATGCATATTGGATGTTCTACAAATTCATGCATTACAACCTCAATTGGGCCCAAACTAGCTGTTGCTTAAAAAATACTTCACTCCCAAATGATTCTCTTTTCTAGCCTCCAAAAAGTGTGTTTCAAGCCTTTTCCCTGTTTCACATTTAGCACCCTACTGATCCTTAGTCAAGTATTTGACCATTATTTAATTCACTGAAGTAATTGATGATAATATCAGAACCATTCACCCTCCAAACCCTCCTCTTCAAAAACCTCCTTTTCCTTCATCCATCAGTCCCTCACTCCCATTGGCCCTGAAGGACACAGTGGCCCCCTCCTTCCCTGGCTAACCCTGTCACAGTCCTAGCCCTTCCTGACTCACCCAGGACAAAGTGCCGCCTCTCAATCCACTGCCCCCGAACTGCATCTCTGCGGCAGCCTCTCCTCCTTTCCCTTGCTCTCACTCTGCATCTTTATAAAAGGGAAGCAACCCCTCATCCCAACAGTTCTATTTCTAGAGATTATCTCAGAGCAGCCCCCCCATAACATACAGGCCTGTAATCCAGATACCTTTTCCAGAATTTCTCCCCGTGAATACGCCCAAAGACACAGAGGGTGTCTCTGAGGGGCTTGTCTCCCCCATTTTATATTTGATGCTATTTGCATTTTTACATCCAGGATGCATTCCTTTTTTTTTTTCAAACAGTAAGGGTCTTTCGAATGCCAGCAACCCTTCACCTCTACCCAATTAGTCATGCAATGGTATGCATTCTACTTCTGAAATGATGTTCAGATCTCACTGTCCCCTTCAGCTGTCCTCATGCCTGCCCCTGCTCGAACTTCTCAGATATTAGCTGATCAGCCCCAGGATCTTGCTGATTGCCTGAACCTCGTGACTCCCATCTCGGCACTCTGCAATTCTTCCACAAGCCTGTCTCTTCTAAAGCTCTAATTGGATCACGTCATTGTTAGGCCACCCACTACACCTAATGAAGGTAGGAACTTCCTACAAGGTATGTAAGCCTTAAGAACAGGACCCCAACATCTTTCCAACCTTCTCATCCCTATTCATCTCTCTCCGCAAAGCTTCACTGCAGCCAGGCCAGACCTCTCCTGTGAACATGAGCATGTATGACCCATCCTTGGCTGTGCTGCTTTCTGGGTCTGGAACTCCCTTCCCCTCCATGTCTGATTAAACCCCTACCCGACCCATTCACTCCACACCCACCACCTTTCACACCTTTGCTCTGCCATGAATTAGAATTAGCCACTCCTTCTTGGTCCTCCAATTGTATGTTTCCAATATTGGACTTACCACAAGGCATAGCATAGTTATGTATAAAGCGTTACAGCCTTCCAGATGATGAGTTTTTTGAAGCCAGAGACTAATTTTATTTGTTTGTATTTTCTACATACATAATATTTGGCATATACTAGTTGCTAGCTAAATGTTTATTCCAATGAGGTGGATAGATAACTCATATCAGCATTAAGTTAATATCTGATTAGCATTATTGTCTATTTCTCTTGCTTTCATTTTTAAACTTTACACTAAAGTATTACAATTAAAAGGCTTACATATGTTTTTGAGTCTTCTTATCTTGAGGAACAGCGAAGCAGAATAGAATTTTGTTCACAAATCTGGCTCTTTGAAACTATGTGTTTCATATTAACAACACTAGTTGCCTTTTCTTGGGTGTCTACTACATGCCAGGCACTGATTTAGCACCATGCATTCATTATGTCATTTAATCTGCTAAAGAACCCTGTGCAGAGCAGCAAATATTATTGTAAATCCATTTTGCATTTTAAGAAACTGAGTCACAGGGAAGTAATGAGCACGAGATCATAGAGCTACATGGAACCCCCAGGCATCAAAGCCAAATTTGTCTGAATCCAGAACCCACACTCTCTCAACTCTGCCTACTGTGTACTTGTTAACTGCTTTAGAGGGAGAGTTAGAACTAGACTAGTGTAGGCTGACATTATAGGCTGTGCCCCAGAGTGTCCCAGGAAAAATATAGCATATTGATTAGAACTATGGAGTATAGGCAGGGGAAATTGGGGGACAGCCGTTGTATAACTAGGCACTTGGTGGTATACAGAAACCAGTATGATTTGCAAATTCATGGTTTGGAATACTTTGTGATACGAAATCCATCCCTTCCCGTCCACTGTTCCCTTGTTTAAGCCCCTATCTCCACCCCCTTCCCTATACCTTAATAAACTTCAAAAACTGCCCTGAAAATGGCTTTGGAGTCTGTATTCATTTTGGTCATTTTTGTTCTTATATTAAAGTGCACATCTAATTAGGGACTGGGAAGCACAGATGTAAAAGGAGTGTGACTATCTCGTGAGTCTCTCAAAGTGGCAACGAGCTTCACACTGTTTTACCACCTGCGTTTGAAAATGTGTCTGCATTCTATAGATGTCTTCAGAATAACCCTCTTGAGATACATAGAGAGAGAGGAAATGTGGGGGAGCAGACATTCATAAAACGTTTGGGAGCACTTGCTCTGACGTTCACTGAGCTTTCAGTCCGAGGTGGGATATTCAGTCGAGGGAGGCTTGTGCTTGTTTCCACGCGGCCAAAGCCTAAGTTCCTGCTCTATACCCAGCTCTACAGCAATTTCTCTTTTTCCCCTCCTTTAAATTTCTTCTCAAAAGTCTTTTCCTCCTTCCCCTTAAGTGTCTCCCCCCTAACTAAGGGGCTGTGGGGAGGGCCAGAAGATTCAACAAAGGAAAATGCCTCAAAATGTGAAGCCAGATGCCAAATCCATCCACCGCAGGGTAATTACCCAACTTCCCCTTGTTCATGTTCTGTCTTCATGGTCCTGTATGTCTCATTAGCTCATAAGCCCACAGGGAGAACTGTGCTTTTAGGATCTATTCAGCAAGTAGTACGTACAAATGCTAAAAAGATGCTTATCTTTAGAAATATGCAGTGATGTAAAGTTATCATAGTCACACAGGAAAAAAATGACCTGTTTCTTGTTAAAATTATCTTCAGTTTTATGTCTAAGGGAGATAAGTGTTTTTATTCAAAATATTAACCTCCAGAAAACCTCCCAGGAGGAGCCTCGGTCCCCGTCCTGTCTTCCACCCATCCCATGAAACAGGGCCAGACGTGGGGTCTGTGAAATACCCCTTCCTACCCCATCCTCCTCGGGATTTCTAAGTATCAAATGAAATGAACTACCTGAGAGGGCAGTCAGTAGCTTAAAACAGTAATCAATCCTTGTTATTGTCATGTGATTTGCATTTTGGTGATTCCCAGGTCACTGTGGTGAAATAACACAGGCACTTCCTTTTATTCCCTGAAACCACACTAAACTAAGAATGATAAGTGTTTAACATACACAAATCCACAAAGTTCAAAAACAAAGAAACAGGAGGGGATGAGAAATATCAGCACATGTTTGGAAGATGTGAAGCTAATCCAGGAACCACTGTGAGGAGAACACTGAGTGCCAAGTGCCAAGAGACACAACTGATCCATGCCATCCCCCTCCTGCCCCTCGAGGAGGAGAGGCTCAGGAAAGGCAGGCATCCATTTCTTTCTGGGGTGGTGGGGGGAGGAGCCCCAGCAGCAGACCACCTATGGCCCTTTCCTCTGTGCACAGAGAGGCTCCTGGTTCCTGGTAACTGGCACAGCACCGAGAAAGGAGGACATGCTGGACCGAAATCAAGAGAGTTCAGCATAGGTCTAAATACCCAACAGGGAGATACCGCCTCCTTCTGCTCCGTTCCAAAGACTCTTGACCGCCTGACATGCGCCATGAAGACCAGCCCCACCTGTGCGCTCGTCGGGGATCGATAAAACAGGACAGTAACGACCAGGCGGACAGCTGGACACATTGAACGTGGTGACCGGCAGGCTTGGGACTCCTAATTTCACAGGAAAACCCTTGAAATGCTAATCAACCACTTATCTGAACTACTTTGAAAACAAATAATTTTTTAAAGATTTTCCCTTCAAAGAAAAAAAAACCAGAGTACAGACTAATGGAAAAAGCTGATATGTTCCCCACTTTTGATTTTATTCACTAAATCAGATCAAATGTAACAGATGGAGAATAAAATTTACATAAAATGGCACATGCAGCTTAGAACTTTTTAGGCTGAGTCAGCCCAGGCAGGGCAGAACCACACGCGCCTGACGGCGTTCAGCTGATGGTTGACCAGCTGTGGGAAGGGTGTCTCAGAGATGGGCTGCAGTTACTCTGGGCCCAGCCACTGGGATGTCTTCAGGAGGCCCAGGTGCCCGCTGCCAGGCCTGCCTCGTCTGCAGGCAGAGACCCTGACGACTAACCTTCCTCCCTTCCTCTGGCCTCTCCTCCTCCTGATTCCTTGCTCCCTGAGCACTCTGTCCAAGATGTGGGTCTGATCAAGACATCCTTTTTCTAGGAATCCTGTGATGTCCTCACACAGACTTCAGAATAAAACCCAGTCTTTACAACCCCTCCAGCCTCCTCTCCTGAACCTCCCACCCGCCGTGCCCACCCAAGAGAGACCTGCTCACCCTCCCCCAAACTCTCCACACACACCCGGGACTCCCTGCCTCACATACACTCTTCCCCTCACCTCCCTGCAACACGCCTGTCCTGTCTCTTCTAGCAAAGACCCTCTCCTTAAAAAAAATAAAAATAAAAATCATCACCCAGTTTCAACCAACAGGGCTAATCACTTGCCTGTTACTCTATACTCCCTATCCTTAAATCCCGTGTTGCAATTATTGGCTTGAACACCTGTCTCCCTTACCAAACTAGGAGTTCCCAAGAGCAGGGATTAGGCTTAATCCTCTCTGCATCCTAAGCACCAGCAAAGTGCCAGACACACAGCCAGCCCTCTAGGACAGCTGGTTGAATGAACCAGTGAAAAGTGAATGTGAACAAATCTGACCTTAACTTAGGCCTTGGCACACCTCAAGTTTGAATGTCTGTCTGTATAATGCTAACATGAGAAAGTATGGTTTCCCTTCCTAGCTGGCTGACCTTGAAGCTCCCAGCGCACGAGGTCCAAGTATCCCCTCACACACAGGAGCCGTATCTACTCGCCTCAGAGACGACGGAGAGGAAGAGGCGCCAGAGGGACCCAGCGGTGACACTGGCGTATTTAACACTTGGAGCAGGTCCTTGTTGGACCATCCGCTCTTCCATACGGCAAAATCACTTGCCGGGATAGCCGTTCTGTTCTTGAGGTGTGCTGTAGCTCTAAAAATATTACCAATTTAAGATGAAGAATAAATCTTAATTTTCATGACAGTATTCAAGAGTAAAATATCTCATGTAGGAACTAAAAGGTATGCTTGCAAAACAAAAATATCGTGCTCCACAGTTTACACTCAATTTCACTTTTTAAAGTATTAAACACAAACTCCAAGTGGCCACGAAGAACGACGGAGCTGAAGTAACTCGAGTTCTTTCTTCATGTTTACTCCCGTGTGCTCTTGCCGTCTAAGCAGCCGTTCCAGAGCAGGACTGGGAGGTACCGCTGAGCCCGGAGCAGAGCCTGTGCTCCAAGCAGCCAGCCCATTCTGAGCCCTAATGAGCTTATGCTCTAAGCCCACGCCTGCAGCTGACTCGGCCGGAGCCAGGGCTTGCTGTAGAAATGGGACTCCTTCAAATTAACTTCCACGGAGAATGCAATTCTTATTAAAGAAGAGGTCATAAAAACATGTTCAACTGGAAGCTTAGCTATATATTCATAAAACTCAACAATACCCACAGCAATTGTTGAGCACTTAGACCAGCACAGTATTTTATTTCGGAGGAGAATATTATACAACTGGCCTTGTTTGAAATTGCTGGACCGTGGGGACAATTAGAAGCACATCAACCCAATGTCAGTTTTATTATTGGTTTTAAATTCTCTAAAGTCAGTGCATCCCTCTATCACCTGCCCCCAGGAAGAATATAGGAAGTAGGTCCTTCCTCCACCATATCGGGGCCCCTCCTTACTCCCTTCTACGAGGTAAAGATCAGGGACGGAACGGGGAGAAGCAGGGCTTTCCAGGAGGACACAGCCACAGTAGCCTGGCCCAAAGAGTCCACGGCAAGTTTCGGCAGCCTTCTAAGTTAGTCTGACGGCCTCAGGGTTCAGACCTCAGCCAGCCACCAGTGGTCATCTGCCACATGCCACCTGCTGTGATGGCCTCAGACAAACTGCAAAGAAGGGCAACTCTGTCATCCGCCAGCTTTCTTGGTCCCTTGCTCTATCGATTTACTTGGGCTGCCGTAATAAAACACCACTGCCTGGGTGCGGGGGCTTGAACAACAAAAATGTATTTTCTCCCAAGTCCAGGGACTAGAAGGCCACGGTCAGCAGGCTTGTTTCTTCTGAGGCCTCTCCCTGACTGGAGAGTGTCCTCCCTCCATCCTTGCACAGTCTTCCCCTGGGTGCACCTGTGTCCTGGCATCCTCTTCTCACGAGGCACCAGTCAGATTGGGTCAGGGCCACCCAGTGACCTCCTTTCACCTTTATCTCCCCATCCAAACACTCACACTCCGTCCGAGGTGCTGGGGGTTAAGACTTCAGTGGATGAATTGTGGGCGGACACAATGCAGCCCGTAAACACCTGCCCTCTGACTCCAAGACACCCAACCAAACACCCTCTTCTTCCCTCCATGTCCAAAGCTCACCACCCACTTTCCACACCTGGATCATCTCATTCACTTACTTCCCGTTCCCAAGCTCCCACTGACATGTGTCCTATCCCCCTTCCTTGATTAGATGAGTATTCGAATATTCTGGGCTTTAGATCTCCCAGAATAAACAGCATTTTAAGGAAGTCAGATAATTTAAATATAATTAGAACATGCAGACGGACAATGGGGGCGGAGGCAACAGACATTCGTCTTCGGGGTGCTTTTTGCTTCTTCTACTTTCTCCACCCCCAACAAGCACACAAAGTATTCAGAATTAACATACACACGGTTCTTTCAAATCGCAGCTCCTCTTTCCCTTCCCACTCAAAGCCTGTATCACCACTCACGCTGGCCGTGGAGATGGAGCTCAGCAAATATGGAAGGCCATCTCTTGGACAGAAAGGTTAGGATCATTTAGAAAATCACATCCCAAAACACAAGTTCCCAGGCTTGTAAACCCTCTTAGATATTATGTTTCAAAAGCTACAGTTTCACCCTAAGCACGCTGGACTCTCCGTAATGACAGCTGTGTACAGCCAGCTTCTGGCGCAGCAAACCAGGGTCTGGCAAAATCCTGCCTTCTTTCTTTTCATTTTGTAATTAGCAAATCGTAGGGACAGAGACATTAGGACTTCATCTGAAAAAAGTAACCTAAAACAAAACAGACATTGTTATTTGCCACAAGTTATATATCCATCAGCCTTGTTGTTATCCAAGAAAAACTATTCTGAAAAGCGTATTAAAATAACAAAAAAGCAAAGCGAGGAAAGATGCTCTGGTCACTGCAGACCACAGCTTCCCATAGTCGCTCGTACAGCTTTTTCCTCCTGCTTCTGGAGAGAAAGTTTCGATGGCACCAGAAACCTTAAAAAACTGGGTACCCACTAGCTATGTTCACCTGAGCTAAACTGAACCAAATAAGCATTTATTTGCTGGTCTATAAGCCCATAAACGGCTTATTGATTTTCACCTGGTTAGTCAGCTATAGAAGAATCAGAACAGAGATCTCCGTGTAACTATTTCCAACACTAAAATGCTCCAAATTTCTGCATTTAGATAACTTTTTTTTTTTACATTTCAGAATAGGAAACGCATACAGAGCAGACCTTTTCTTTTATCTGTTTTTATATCCATTACCATCATTCCTAAATTCTTTCCAACACCCGCGTTTGATCCGTCTGGCATTTAATTATCCTTATTATACCCAAAGTCACCTGTGTTCAAGAAAAGCATCAAATACACAGCTTAGAGAAGAAGAAATAGATGACATTCCAGTATTGTCCAGGTTTCAGACAACATCCTGTATGCATGTAGCACTTCCTGTAAACTAGGGAATAGTTTAACTTTACGACCTCCATAGTCAGTTGTTAATTACTTTTTCCATTGTCCTCAATACGTTCCTATTGCATCCATGGGAATGTCCTCCAGGGAGCAAAACTGTACTCACCAATTGTTGTGAATATTAATTAAAAGCTTTGTGTCTTCCTGGAGAACCAGCTAGTTCCTACTTCAAAGGCATTGCATTTCAGTGCTATAAAAAAATTGACTTTGGTTAAAATTTGTAATCAATAAGATTATAGGTTCCTTTGTTGTTGCTGTTGTTCTTCAGCTTCTGGAAAGACAAATCTGTTTAAATGAAGTAATTGATCTATAATATTCTGCCTGTAAAAGAGCCCATTTCAAAAGAAAATAAATGTTCTGTGTCTGACTTATGAAAAAATACATATTATAGGAAAACAGCTGAACAGTTATCGAGACTTTCAGCAACAGGGGATGCAGAAACGGGGAGAATCGATCAACCGTGCTGACTGGGTGTCCATCCCTGCAAGGGCGGGGAACATCGCGGGGGTTACCGGGTTCCCACAACCCTGCACACACGGTGCTTACAGAAAGCGTGCCAGGGCCTGCACGCAGGTGCACACACGGATGAGCACGTCTGGTAAAGAATCACGGTGCACGGAGAACACTAACTCCGACTCTTACCGGGCTTTATTCTTTCTCTTGTTTTCCTCCTGTCCTCGGAGAACAAAACAGACAACCAGAGAGAATGAGGTGAACAGGGTCAAAGGCAATTGTGCCTGAATATTGTACAAAACTCTTAATCTTGGTTTTGCAACCTCCTGGAATAAATTTTATATGCCAACAAGATAACAAAATATGCAAAAATTGTATCAAAGCAAAATTAATCTAAAGTCATTTTATTTAGAATAGGTATATGTCATTTAACTTGGCCAGGAAGATGGTCTTTGTTTTGATGAGAATTGCAAATGTGTTTTTTTTTATCCTGACCCAAGGATCTGTTTGTTGATTTTAGAGAGAGAGGAAGGGGGGAGGGGAAAGAGAGAGAGAGAGAAACTTTGACTGGTTGCATCCCATACCACTGAGCCACCTGGCCAGAGCAAATATGATTATTTACAAGTAGATTATTATAAAATTTTTTGGAAAAGAAATTCAAGAGGAACAGATCAATCACTGGGCTGCTAGGATGTGCCAGGAAGTCGACATCCAGACAGCAACCGAAACTGCCCATCCCAAGTCTCCACCGGTTGCTGAGCTTTCTTCCCTGGGGCTCTGTTCTCACAGGGCCTGCTCCTGACCCAAGTCTTCCTGTGGATCCATCTTCTTCTCCCAGAACCAGGCCTCTGCAGAAGGGGGGTCTGGCACCCACCCCTTTCTCTGAGCCCACTCTGCATACCAATTGTGATACAGAAGACTACTGAAGGTTGGAAAGATCAGAGGAAATCACATCACAGAACAGCAATACAACTCGAAAATTAATAATTGGCTTTTCTGTTCTTAAAACCTCTCAGTACCCAACAAGGAGCGTCGGCAGGATGTGGAAAGTTGAGACTTTCATACATTGCTGGTGGGGATATAAAACGGTTCGGCCGCTGTGAAAAACAGGCCGGTGGCTCCTCAAACTGTTAATACAGAGAAACTGTATGACCCAGCAACTTCACTCCTAATTGTATTCCCAACAGAAATAAAAACATGTAGGACTTGTGAACATGGAGAAAAAGTTATTTGGGCATTTGTTAAAGTGGTAAGGAAGACATTGCTCAGGACTATTGCCGTAGGCATCAAGACTGTGGCTTTACGGGAGAGAGATCTGGTCCGGCTGCAAACACTGCAGAGGTAGGTGGGGATTTATAACAAACGAGCAGAGCGAGGGGGCCAGTGGATGGAAAATTATTCAGAAGAGACATGAAGGGTGGAGAGATTCTTTCTGAAGACAGATCGACTTAGCAATCAAAAGTGGGATTCGGGAATTTGATCAGAGATCACGGGTGATCTGGTGTCAACGGCGGAGGATTCCCGCTATACTGACTTAGCGGGATATTTGCTAAAACTGAGCTACACAGGCCTGGCAAGGACAGGGCCACGGTGAAGACCTGGTTGAGGAGAGGGCTCAGGGGAGTCTGACTAGAGTTTGGTCAAGGAAAGAGAGCCTTTGTCAGCCCACAAAAGCCGTACGTGAACACTCATTGCAGCATTATTCCTACTCGGCAAAAAGTAGAAGCAACCCAAATGTCCATCAACTGATGAATGGATAAATAAAATATGATTTATGCATACGATGGAATATAATTGCACAAGAAAAAGAATGAAGTGTCACTACATGCTGCAACATGGGTGAGCCTTGAAACATTACATTAGGAGAAAGAAGCCAGTGAGAAAAGGCCGTATATTGTATGATTACACGTATATGAAGTATGCGGAAAGGAAAAATCCATAAAAACAAGGACCTAATTAGGGGTTGCTAGGAGCAGGGGGAAGGAGAGTGGGAGTGACTGGTAATGGGCACTAGGCTTCCTTTGAAGGTCATTAAAAGTTCTAAAATTACACAGTGGTGACGGTTGCATCATAGTATAAATATACCAGAAACACTGAAGTGCATGCTTTAGAAGAGTAAACTTTGCAGCATGTGAAATACCTCAATAAAGTTATTATATTAAAATTGCCCTCAGATGTTTCCATAAACTAGGCTCCAGACAGGCACCAGTTCGCTTGGTTCTCATTCCTCCCCTCTCTTCTTTCCCCAAAGCAACTGCAAAATCGCCCTCACTTTATCAGAGAGCAAATCCACTTCCTCTGTCCCGCCCCTGCCTCAGTCCCTCGGTTCCTTCCTCAAAGTACTCGATAACAAAAGGAACGTTCTGCTGGAACTTCAGCCCACCGGTCACTGGGCTGCCCCACTTTGAAAAAGAGGAAATGACCACTGTCAGAGTTTGCTCCTACATATTTTAGATACCTTATCTCAGTAACGAAACTCCAAATTAAAAGGGTCTGTTGACTTTCAAGGCATGCTCTTCCAGTAAGGTTATCTCGAATTGTTTTTAAAATTTCAAAACAGAAAAGATAAGACACTTCTCAAGTAATAGCTACAAAGGTGCTTAATACATCTGATAATAAATCTAACAAAAGGAACCCAATAACAGTTCATTTTAAACACAACAATTATAATCTTAAATCACTGTGATTAAATCTCAGTTATTTACCTCCTATCCATATTTATGCCCCATTTTGAGGACCTATTAATAAAATATTAAGTGTTTAAGTAATGACTACACTGAGGGAGAAAATATATGATATGCAAATCAAATGGAGCATGACAGACGGATATGCCATAAAATAATTTAGCTGACTACATACAATCATCCACAAAATGCTTCTTTTAATGAGATAACAATCACTCCAGGTGTCCAATTAGATTGTGAGCATGTTCAAACCACAGCCATCCATTATGCTTAACTTTAGACCATTCCTAACCTGAAGCATGATTCCTGTTCCATGTAGTCTGAAGACTGTAGGTGGTCCTGGGCAGAAAAGCAGGAAATCAAAGGGAGGTTGGGATCAGTTAAGCAGAAAAATGGTGCTAAGGATACCTAATATGGTATATAACTTTTTTGGAAAGCTCAAATACAGAAGCTACCCATCAATTATTTTCTTGCTTTACTAACGAAAACAATAACTGCAAAAAGATCTGAACAATCTGGGAATATTGCCTAGGACCGTAGTCTTCAGAAAATACCAGAAAACCCTTCCTGCAGTAACTAAAAGAGAGTGAGGTCCCACAGCTGGAGCCCAATAGATAATCCAGAGCTGATAACATGGCTCAGTGATGTCATCAGGGACCTAGTTCATCATCTTTCCATTCCAATATCCTAGCACGTAGGCCTTCGTTCTCATGCTTATTGTCTCCTGGTTGCAAGATGGCTACTGCATCTCCAGGCATCACGTCCAAGTTCCAGACTAAAAAAAGAAAGGGAGGAGGGAAGGAGGAAGAAATGCAAAACTTTCCCTGAAATCTCTAGCCTTTCCTGTTTATGTCTCATTAGCCAAAACCATGCCAATAGGTACTTCTTACAGTAAAGTAATACGGGAGGGTAAATAAAAAAATCAAGGTCCTCAGGGAAGAAGGGTAGAAGGCAACGAGCACTGGGTTTTACAGATCCAGTCTCAGGTTTGCAAGTTCTCTATAAAAACTTAAAATGTTGTTAGTTTTTATTTGATTCAACATTAATCTAATTTAAATAGTGAGTGAGATGACCATCTTAGTTACCAGAGCCAGAAATGCTCTGTCATTTTGTTGTCCATGTTCCAATCAATATGTGTTTATGATGGAACTGATGCCAAATACCATTCATTGTCATGGTCTCCTGAGAGAAGTTAAAAAACAGGAGGCAGACAACGCACAAACGATAGGGTAAAGTGTTGGGATCCCGGCATCAGCAAAACCATAGCACTGCGCATGTGCAACAGCCCTGTCGCCAATAAGCTCCC
>PVJI01010953.1:28597-58652 GCA_004026765.1 Micronycteris hirsuta | reverse complement strand
CTATTCTTTCCTTGTCATCTCTAAACTCAATGTTTAACTCACCTCTGCAAACCCACAGCACCTGGCAAATCAAATTACTTTGTCCAAGGTAGGTGCTTAACAAATATTTCCTGAAACAAATGTTTTATCAGCCTATAACTGTTTTTCAAATTTAATATACCAGTTATAAACCATCCCTAAACAACTTTCTTTACTAAGTGCTCAAAATGAACAGTAGTTAAGTATATAAATATTTACTTGACTTTCTCATAGTGGCAGCTTTAGAAATTTGTAAAGATTGTATGTCTTAAGGCATTGTTTTCGTCACTGCTTCCCATAGGAAACCATCATCGATTTCCCCTTACATTAACATTTTCCTGTTTTAAAAAATAGACCTCATTTTATCATAAAAGCAAAAAATTTATTTTACCTTAAATGTGTGTGTGTATAAATACTTAGAATCACAAATGCCAGTTTATTTTTTCTAAAATTTGTTTTCTAACTTTTTATTGCTAAGTGTATGGTTTGATGAATTTTCACAAACTGAACACACACTTCTAACCAGCACCTGGATTAAGAAACAGATTATTATTTGTATTTCAGAAACTCCCCTCTGGCTTCATGGTGGCATTTTGACTTCTTATGGGGAGGAAAAGAGAAAGAAATCCTTATCAATATCTGACATTTTTGTATTGTGTCAGTTTCTAAGGATGTATACATCTCTACTTATTTTTGCCATGTATCCAATTAAGACATTTTAGCGCTTAGGTTACATTTGCTGGGGAAGCATTAAGTAATTTTGTAAGTCTTTAAACTATGTACTTGGAAAGATACTGTCAAAAATCAAAGATGTTTGACATTAATTTTTATGAAAAGAAACTTCAATTTCTTTGCCTACAAATAATTCCTATTGGAAAAATAAAGTCCAGCCTGAGGTTTTGGGAATCTTTGTTCTCCCCTCTGATATGATGAGTTTTTATTTTTGGTTTGATTTGATCGGTAAAGTTTAGGATGAATAAAGGGGAACACTAGATTGCAATCGGTTTTGTACGTTTTCTTAGACACCTTTCTAAGTACACTGCTTTGTTAAGTGGTACATTGTTGATTTTAAATCTGCTATATGAGCACTGTTTGATTGTTGTACTTTGTTTGTGTAAACATTTCGTAATACACCTGTCCTTGGAAGACAGCTTCTGGTACACTTTGGGGGAGGTAATATTGTTCTAAGTTAATTATAATTTTTTAACCTCAGGTGAAATGAATCCGTTTGAGAATCCAGTAATTCCAGTTTTTGTTATGTACAGACCAAGGCTCTCCCTCCTGCCCCCAAATGAGCTGATAAACTTGAAGGAAACCATTTCCATTGCAGGAGAGCTGATGAAGTGGTACCTAGCCTATCATGCACAACACTCGGAACTACCTCTACAGGGATTTGGGAATCTAAGCCTCCAAGCAGTAGCTTTGTCATTGGGCAGGGCAGGTAGAACAGACTCAGTGAGATGAGAATTCTTCATACTCCAATGAAATGAAGCCACTTCTCTAAGCATCTATCAAAAATATTATGGAGGTGATAGGTTATGATGGTAGGGTAGGCCTTTTGAGAGCACCTATTTGTGGGTATACACTTGGACAAAGAAGGAAATCAAATCCGGGCATGAAAGTAGGAAGAGGTGGCAGGGGGTCCATCTTAGTTTACTCCTATAAAAAGGCCCAGAACTCCTCATTTCATAACATTTTCAATGTAACATTACAACATACAAGGGCAGATCTAACATATTCATACAGTTTAAAGAAAAAGAATAAGATAAGCCTACTCCCACCCAGCTTAGTGTGTTTGTCACTGCTTTCGAAGCCCTTCTGGGTCTGCCATGAACACAACCCCCTTTTCCCTGATGGAAGCAGCCACTCTGACTTCACCTTCTCATTCCTTTTTCTTTGTTCTTTCTAGTTTTGCTACATATATATTTCCAAACAATATATTATTTCGTTTTGAATGTTATAAATGGAGTCAAACTGACTTCACCCTTCTTTAATTTGTTCTTTTAAATTAGCATTATGATTGTGAGCATTTTGTTATGTAGTATCCTATTGTGTGAATATACATAACTCTATTTTTTCTATTCTCTTGTCGATGGGCATTTGGGTGGTTTCCTTTTGGGCTGCTATAAACATAGTGCTCTGGACATGTTTGTTCTTATCTCCTGTTTCACATGAGAATTCCTCTAGAATATATTGTTTAGATTGGAATTGCCAGGTCAAAATATCTTCAACTTTACTAGGTAACACCTCATTAATTATCTTTTGTTTAGTTCAAAAGGGCTGGGGTTGCCAGAGTTAGCAAATAAAAGTAAAGGATGCTCAGTTAAATTTGAATTTCACATAAACAACAGATAACTTTTTCATTCCATGCAAAATTTATATTTCATCTGGCAACTCTAATAAGGTCAATAAACTTTACCAAATCACGGATGGACATTGGGCAATGAAGAGTGAAAGTGAGGGGGTGGTGGAGTATTTGACCTGTTCTTCCTCTGCCACAGTGGCCAACCCTGTTGTTTACCAGCAGGTTCTCTCCAGGGGCTCGAGTGCTTGCTGACTAGATATATGGGTGATTGATTGGTGCAACAAACATGTAATAGGCACCGACTGTACCCAGGCAGGTGCTAGATGTTGGAAATACAACTGTAAACATGACAGAGAAGGTCCTTGCTTTCCTTAGGTTTTATTCAAGGTGGGGAAATAGAGGACGATAAGGCAATGATCTATGTGCTACAGGAAAGCGGTGTGCTGGTGAGGAAGTCCGGATTTGTAGCTTTTGCTGACTTTGAAGTCATAAATACTCTTACTAGGGCCAATTTCAAGCTACTGATGTGACATCGTTGAGCTGAATCAGGAGAGATGTACACTATCTGCTCCCCAGGCGGTGTGGACTGGCTGCAGCGTTTGTTCCACCTTATAGGGGATCACTTAGAAAGGACACATCATCGGTCTCTGGGTGAATTTCTGGTTGGTTTGGAGGGAAGGGGCTTATGTATCATATTTTCAAATTTAGAAGAGATCAAATGTTAAGAGGTACAAAATGCATTTATTATATTTATAATATTGGGTGCTTTGTAAATATTTTTACTACAATACCTAAATAGAAAAGAATCTAATAAACATAGTTGTAAATTATGATTCATCCACAGATGAGGGGTCCTATCTCCCCTTTTGTGTATGACCTTCTTTCTATGTGGAGCCCTTGAAGACTTCTTCTGCATTGCGCCCTCATCTGTATCCCAGCTCATTGATCCTCATCACTCATTCGTTCCACAAACACTGACAGCGCCCTTGGTCTCCACCACACACTATCCTGGGGCTGGAGTCCCAGCCATCATGGAGGACTCCACTCAAAGAAAGAACATTTTCCCGTCTCTTCCCAATTCTTTCAAGGCTGGTTTACTTCACTCTCCTTTCACTTTCTCAGCTCACTCCTGTTTTCATTCTTTCTTCCTGGAAATATTTCCCCAAGAAAGCTTGCCACAACCTCTCTCTAATCATCTTTCCTTCCTTTTCTTGAGATTTCTCCTTCATCAGAGTGGTAGGTGTTCCTTTCCATCCCAACCAGGACTCTCCTTACTTTTCTGTATCTTTCCCAATTGTGCAAGATATCACTCTAAGCATCCCATTTGTCTAGGAAACATTTATTGAGTGCTTATGTATTAACCGACGTGCAAGGTGTGGTGGAGCCTCTACTCACCACTGAAAAGTTTTCACTAATCATAATCATTTTATAAAATTATGTGTTTGCACAATTTATGTTTGGGCCCCTTTAAACTTAAATTACTTAAGAAATGCATGACTCATTGTACAAAATTTGAAAAAGCATGAAGGAGGAATGAATGATGATGTAATCTCACAACCCACGGGCTAGCCATTATTAACTTTTTGGGGTGCATCCATGCAGTTATTTGTTATGTTTACTTACAAATTGGGATCGTACCCACTTTTTCATTTACTGTAGTGTGAAAATTTTATCTTTTTCAGTGCTCTTTGAAGACAAGACTTTAAATGATGGCATGACATTCCATTTTCAGGCTAAGCCACGCATGGTTTATTTAATTAGTTCCCTGCAGTAGCCTCTTTATAAGTGTGTTGAATATCTTTCTCTTAAGCTACAAAAAGGCAAGAATCAATCATTTAATTGTTCTTCCTCAGCAGCATTCATAACAAAAATATAGCCAAAGTAATTGGGTTAAGTACATGCTATGGTCCTCTAGTTACCATTTCAAATACAAGGAGTTGGTCTATATGCAAGGTCACCCACGTTGACAGGAAGGTAACCAACAGCTCCAGGGAGAGTTGAAGGAAGACAGCTTACCAGTTGTGTGGTGAGAGGAGGTGAGCGCTGCATTAAGTCTTGAAATTTATAGGAGCTTTAGAGATCACCTGGTGACTCTAACTTCTTTTTTGTAGATGAGGAAATTGAATCAAGGACTGTTACCTGCTGAGACTAATACCCAGATCTCTTGACTTCCTTCCTGTCCTGTGTTCTTTTCACCACAGTCAGCTGACTAAGCTAACTCTTAAAATATTGAAAGAGCATATTTACATACAGTTACCTACATGTTGTTATAGAAACCATTTCCCCTTCTAGTGTATGTACTTTGGTTAAAACAAAACAAAACTAATGGTAAGGTCCTAAGTGAGTATTCAAAAAAAAGAAAAGCATGTAATTGCCAAAACAGTGGAAACTACACAATGTCCATCAACAGGTGAACGGATAAGCAGTGTGGTATATTCACACAATGGAATATTCAGCAATAAAAATAAATGAATTATTGATAAATATAGCAATGTAGATGAATCTCAAAATAATTACGCTGAGTAAAAGAAGCCAGGCAAGAGTACAAATTGTGTGATTCCATTTACCTAAAATTCTGGGAAATGCAAACTAATCTGTTACCGAAAGCAGATCTGTAGTTACCTGGGGATGGGACAGAGTGAAAGAGGAGCCTCGAGAGGGTATAGGAAACTTTAGAAGGTGACGGATGCACTCATTATCTTCATTGTAGAAATAGTTTCAGCAGTGTCATGCCAAAACTTATCAAATTGTACATTTTAAATATGCAGTTATTGTATGTCAATTATAAATCACTACTTGTTCAGTTTGTGAAATCTACCTATTAAATTTGAAAAACAGAACAAGACTAGAAACTCACTGAAGAATCTGAAGCATAAGAACACTAAAATTACTTCTGCAGATAACTGACAACCAAGGGTCTATTCTAGTATGTTAGTTTATCTGAACAGAACATTACTGTGAGAAATGCAAAGTCATAAAAATAAAAAAGAGATGACACTTTTGTCCCCCTGGTAATCATGTCATTTCCGCCTGCCTGTACAGTTGCTCTATATCGTAATCTTTTTAGTGTTCTATGCAATTCGTTTTTTTTTTAAGAGAGCAATAATAACGTATTTTTCCTGAACAATTAGACTGCTGCTTTACGTGCAAGATGTCCAGTCCCTGGTGTGTCTTGTATATATATAGATGTGTAGAAAGCTACACTATAGCTAGAAATTTAAGCAAATGCTGTTATTTTGCTTCGGAGTTTTGTGGTCTGGACTCAGCAGTGGCACTGGAATCAAATTGGAACTTTCTAGAAATCATACCCTCTCCTACAAGATAAACACTGCATAGTTTCCATAAATGCGTGAATTCAATAATCAAATTTGTTTAAATTTTCCACTTGTTTTGCAGTAAAGAAGTGATATACCACACATATGGTGCACAAGACTGGTAAACATTCTCTCAGCAGACATTCATAAAGTTCCATTTCCACACTCCACCTCCAACTTATTTTCTTAGCTTTTATTCGGCAATCACTCCCATTCTGTAGACGGGGAAACGCAGTTTTGTTCTTTTGTGTGTGTTTGTGTTTTGTTTTGTTTTGTTTTTTTTTGCACAGTACAGATGGGTAAGGAAGAAGCAACTCGCAACTTTTCAGTTCCATTTTGAGAAATAATCACATCGAACTCCCGACAAACGACAGCCCAGCGAGGAGTAGCAATTCTCCCCAGGCAGTGTGTGGGTCGGAATCCAGGCGCGCTTCCGCGGCAGAGGGGTAGTCAGGTGGCAGCGGAGCGGGAGCTGGAGCCAGAGCCGCGCGGCGGGGGCGCGTGCGGGGCGCGCCTCCCTCCGGCCGGCGAGGAGAGGTGGCTCCCGTGCACCGGAGTCCGCCGACCTCCGGCTCACGCGCCGCGCCAGGATCCGCGGGTGCGCCAGGGGCGCCCGCATCTCCTCCCTCGCGCTCTCACTCCCTCCCCACACCCCCGCCCCTAACCCCTAGCAGGTCCCTCCCCCATGCCTGCTCCCGCGGCCGCCGCCGCTGCTACCGGAGGCGCAGGAGCCTCGCGATAGTGTTTGCACAGGCGGCGCGTGACGCCGCCGCCGACTGTAACTGATGCAGAGGTTACCCCGCCGCCTCAGCCGCCACCCACCGCCCGCCGCTGCCGCCACCCGGGCGACGCCGGGGGCCGACGCACTGCAGAGGTGCCGGCAGGTTCCGCCCGCGGAAGTCTCCTCGTCCGGCGCAGCCCGCGCTCCGCCCGCGCTCGGACGCCGGCACCGGCGGACGCCCCCTCGACGCCTCCGCCGCCGCGCTCCTTCCCTCCGCCTCTTCTCCGGCGCGCCCGCCTGCTCCCTTGCTTCTCCCCCTTTTCCTCCTCCCAGTCCCCTCTCCTCCCCTCACCTCTTCCCTCTCCACCTCCCTCCTTCTCGGCTTCCTTCCCCCATCCCCTTGACTCTCCCCTCCCTGCCCTCGCTCTCTAGCTCGCCCTCAGTGCGGCCCCCGCCATGACGGAGGCGGGTGCCGGTGCCGTTGCCGCCGTTGCCGTCGCAGGGGGGGAGTCGGGTTCCCAGAAAGTAGCTTGATGAGTGTCCAAAGTAGCAGTGGAAGTTTGGAGGGGCCGCCATCTTGGTCCCAGCTCTCCACGTCTCCAACCCCGGGCTCGGCGGCGGCGGCCAGGTCCCTGCTGAATCACACGCCGCCATCCGGGAGGCCCAGGGAAGGTAAGCGCCGTCGTACCCGCGCCCGTTCGAGGGCCTCCCCTCCCGCGCCGAGGCCCCCGCGCGTCCCCGGTCTCCTCTCCTGGACCCCGGGGTGGGGGATGGTGGCGAGGTGGACGCGAGGCAGCCGGGCTCCGGGGAGGTAGTGCGCTGGCTGTGGGTGGTGGTTCGCGGGTGGTAGAGGAGACGGACGAGGGGGTGCGCGCTGGCTGGAGGGGACGGGGCGCGGCGGGGCGCACAGACTCGTCCAGGGTTCTTAGGAGCCAGTCCTCCTAGGGTGGGAAGCCTATCCCTGGACGCGAGCCCCTTTCTGCTCCATTTGCTAGTACACTCAATACTCTTAACCTCCTGGCCTCCGGTCTCTGGTGGGTTTTCCGTCCCGCTGAAGCATTCATCCTCGAGCCCCCTCCCCTTCCCTCGCGCACTCCTCCCATAGAGGCGGTCCTCGCTTTGCGAGCTCTGCTGCTCTGGACCTGGAGGATGTCCCTCGTTTGCAGGGTCTCTGCCCTTTGGGGAGAGCCGCTGAAATGATCAAAGCCGACATTGATCCCTTGGTTGGCTCCCTAGGGCAATTTGAAGGGTAGATTGTCTGGTAGGCAGGCTTTTAAAACCACCCCTTAAGATGGTTGCAACTTTTTTACCTTCGACATCACCTCTTAACGGGTTTTTTGTACGTTATCTCGTTACTGCAAGTAGGCTACTGTTCTTCTCTGACAGAGTCGTGGGTTTTGTGGGAAATATCTGCGTAAAGGTTACTGCAACACTCACTAGGTCGGTTACAATTGTTTTCTAAGTTTTTGGCTTCTTGCACGCAATTGTGCTGCCACCAGATGTAGCAGTTACACAGCTAGTAAGGCACTGGAATGCTTGTGACTGAAATTTCAACTTGCTGTAATTTAACTTTAAATATACCACATAAAATGAAATTTGGGAGAACATGCATTTATGGGGGAAGAATAGATGTGCTTAGAATCGCGTTTAACGCTCTTTTGTCTGGAAAACGCTGAGGGTTGTTCATCAGCAATTGGGAAATGGGTTGTTCACTCCCAGTTGTGTCACACAAGGAGATCGTAGCCACCTTTTGAAAAAAAAAGCCGTCTGGCAGTCCAGTGGTCTAGTGAATCTTCTAAAGAAAGCAGGAGCTTTGATTTATGTAGGCATCGGTGGGATTAATTTACTTTGAAAATATCTGTCAATTTTTGCTAAGAGCCTTGACAATTGTTAAGTGTTTTGTGCCTTGAATCCACTGGTTCCGGCATAGCATTCTTTGTCATTTTGTTCCTGTGAGCATGTGTGAAAGTGACAATAGGCTTAGAGATTGGCATGAATTTGCTCTAGAAAATTCATGGGAAGGTTTGATTTATGGCATCCACTAACCTTGCTGAGTACGTTGACTGACATTTTTCTCTTTTCCATCGCACCCCTAACACTGAGTTCTGATTATTAGAAGATAAAAGTTTATTTATCGACTAACTCAAATTCAGTTCATTTCGTGGTTTTCTTTGCATTTATAAATTTGTAAGTGAATGTTTTAAAATCTATTTTGTAAATAGAGCAGTTGGTTACTTTTGTAGTTTCATTAAAACGCTGAATGATAGTGTTATGAATCATAGTGTAATGAGTGATAGTAAATGATGGTCTTGGGAAAGACTCCTTTTTCAAGGCTACACCTTTTTTCATGCGTTCATTCATTTCTCAAATACTTATCGGGCCATTTTTGTAAGCTAGGTGCTGTATTAAATAAGACATGGTGTTGAATTGTTCAACTGTGATATCTATTATCAGTACTGGTAATTTGGGAGCTGCAAAATCTAGATTGTGAGTTTTTGAGGGTACGTCAACTTCAGTTTAAAAAAACTTTTATACTGTTCTGCATTTTTCCTGATGTTTGACCCCTTTGAATTTCCAAATAACCAGAGTTTCCTCAGCAGTTTAGATTACAGTAGATTTTTATGTAACCTAAACTAGTGGTATGTTTCTTTTTGACTGACCAACCAACATGCAAGTTAAAACTATGTTATCCTCTCTAGGGTTATACTATATTCATCTCAAAACTATAGTTTCAGCTTTCACTAATGCTGCTGACAGGAATTGCATATACTAAGAGCCAAGTATCAAGATGGAGACGTTTTCGATTGAGTGGGATCTCAGTTTTTATTTTAACAAGTATTTAGCATCGTTTTCAGGTATTCATTTAGTATGTTTTATACACTGATGTTAATTGAGAGAGCTTTTGACTTCTGGTGACTGCTAGTAAGAATTGTTAGTATAAATGGAACTTGAATATTTGTATCAAGGAAAGAACAAACTTTGAAAAATTGAGCCAATTTAATGTAATACATAAGTTAATTTTAAACTTAAAAGCTATACATAGGAATATTTACACATATAAAGATTATTTACATATGTGGGTGAACTTTTAAGCAAACTTTGAAAATGGACTTTTTTTTTTCTTTTTCTTTTTTTTTTTTTAATTTATTTTTAGAGAGAGGGGGAGGGAGGGAGACAGAGAGGGAGAGAAACAGCAATGTATGGTTGCCTCTCAGATGGCCCTCATGGGGACCTGCCCTCAACCCAGGTATGTGCCCTGACGGGGAATCGAACTGAGACCCTTTGGTTCCCAGCCGGCGCTCAATCCACTGAGCTACACCAGCCAGGGCTGAAAATGGACTTTTCTAAAGATGTGTCCTAAGTAGCTTTAAAAATTAATTATTTTGAAATTTTGATATATTTGAAACCAGAAGAGTATAAGCTGATTGTTTTTCATGCTCTGTACTTTGGCTTTTCTCCTCCCTTTCTCACCCTATTATTATCATATTAATGTAGTTTTACTTAATTACAAATAAACACTTTTAAATATAACAAGATTTAGGAATATATTAGAGTTGAGGAATTTGTGTAATATAGTGTAGACTACTTGTATTTCCTTGGGAGCTCCAAAATCCTGAAGCTTTTCCTTTATCAGTCTTGAAGTTTTCTTTTTTTTTTTTTTAAGATTTTATTTATTTATTTTCAAAGAGAGGGGAAGGGAAGGAGAAAGAGAGGGAGAGAAATATCAATGTGTGGTTGCCTTTCACATGGCCCTCACTGGGGACCTGGCCCGCAACCCAGGCATGTGCTGAGTGGGAATCGAACCGGCGACCCTTTGGTTCGCAGCCAGCGTTCAATCCGCTGAGCTACACTAGCCAGGCCAGTCTTGAAGTTTCCTGAGAGATTCTCAGAATGTAGTTACTGATTTCACGTTGGCTCTTTTACACCTGTGATCTCTATTGTGTTTTATCCTTTAATAGTCCTGTGATTAAGGAAGTTAAGAAATTAAGTACATTTTCAAGTAAATGTCAGTTTTGCTATGTTGAGGCCTCAAAACTTATCTGGACAAGCAGTTGGGGTTTATTTTGCATATCAGTACATGGGTACTTTTGAATGGGTTATTCCTAAGAGTCAAATTAATGATTACACAAAAGACTTGTATTTTTTGTTTGTTTGTTTCATCCTACCGGATATTAAAATTTGCTTTACTTGTGTGTAAATACTGAAAGTAGTTTGGTTAAAAAGATAATATCACAGTATAATTAAACCGTTGCTTTCTGTTTCCATATTTACAGACTGCATCCCTTAAATGGAAGAGTTAAAGTATTTGACTCCAGATGACTAATACCTGTAGGGAGATGTTAAAAATAAAGGTGTACCAGAAGGCCTTTTAATTTCTTAAAGTCACTCACTGAAAGATGATAGGGGTGTATGTTTAAGGATTCCACCTCATGAATAGATATGCTATAGGTAGGTATATTTCTTTTTGAACAGCTGGCATGCAAGTTAAAACCGTGTTAATCCTCTCTAGGGCTATATATTCATCCTGAAGCTATAGTCTCACATTTCACTAATGCTAAAAGGAATTGCATATATGAATTCCCAGGTATCAAGATGGAGACCATTTTGGAGACATATTTACATATTAGAGGGGAGAGAGAGAAAAGAGAGAAACTTAGGATAGTTAGAGGTCTCGGAGTCTGCCCCAGGAAGTGGGCTTGCTTTAGCCTATTTGGTCTCAGGACCTCTTTACTCTCTTAAAAATTATTGAGGGCTCTAAATTTAGAGATTTTGTTTATGTGGGCTGTGTCTATTGATATTTACTATATTAGAAATGAAATCATTTCAAAGATATTTATTAATTTAGCTAAAAGTAATCTGTTTACATGTTAACAAATTTTTAAACTTAGAATAAATATTCTAAAACAACTTTAGTGAAACTAGTAGATTGTTTTATATTTTTACAGATCACTTCATTTTCTGGCTTACTAAAAGACAGCTAGATTTTGCTTCTGCTTTCAAAAGTCTGTTGTGATTGTTCTGACTGAGGTATGTGAAGAGACTCCAGCTTCACACAGATATGTAATCGGAAAAATATCACTGTTTTAATAGCTTTTGAGAAGTCGTACATATTTTTAATATTACACCAAAATTTGACAAGTGGCAGTTTTTTTAAATGGTCACTTGTAATGTGGCAATACATTGTATTCCAGAAGTGTCTACAGGACCCACAAGAAATCTGTGGACCATACATTTAACCTAAAGAAGAGACTACTTAAAGGGTAGGAAACATGATAGCTATTTTCAATGATTTCAAACACAGATAGAAGAGAGAATAAGTTTATTCTGTTATTTTTGAAGGTGCACTAGCACATGGAGGTTCGGAAGGCATAGATTGAATTCAGTATAATTTTTTGACAAGAATGTGAGAGCTGTATATAGCAGCTAGAATTATCCAACAGTGGAAAGAACTGCCTGTTGAAGTATTTAGCTAAAAGAATTTAAAGCAGACTACAGGGGCATTTTAGGGGGAGGCAAGATAAATTCTGTAGATTCTTATTTTGGGTGCTATTAGATTAAGTTACTTAAGGTCCCATCCCATTTAAAAATGTAAGCATTCTGTGATTCTTTGAAAATCCCTAAATATAGTTAAATTGTACTTATATATCTCTGAATGTTTTTGAGTATTCTCTTAAGTGAGTAGTATGAAGCTATTGTTGACTTTATTACTATTTTGCATTTTATTGTGGTTTGCCTCTGAGATTTTTCCTGTATTTTCTGGAATCAACACTATCAGTCTTCCTGAAATCTTGCTAAATTCCTTGTGAAATATAATAAGCTTCGAAGACATTTTAGGGAATAAGACACCGCTTATGATACAGTTTAGTAGGGTTGTAATATATTTGGATACAGAACTTCAGAATACTGTTGGGGGCCTAATTTTCAATTTTGATAGAAACTACCACCAGTCTGTATAGTCTTTTATTTGTAATTGTTTATGTGATTGCAGAAGTAATATGCTTAATCTCTGCTGCTGGTTTTAAAGCCAGAGAGTTTGAAAAGAGGACACTTGAAGAAAACGTATTTAAATTGATCTTTCTTGAATTTAAAAATGCATATTAAGGACATAAATGAAGAATTTTAATTATCTTATTCAGAGAATTATACATGTAATATTCATCATAACCTATAACAATTGGCATTTTACTTTTATAACATAATCTCATTTGTGAGTTGGATTGAAAGGCTAGATTTTAGCCCTTGCTGGTGTGGCTTAGTGGACTGTGCTGGCCTGCGAACTGAAAGGCGTTGATGTTCCTTTCCCTCTCTTCCTCCCTTCCCCTCTCTCTGAACATACATAAATAAAATCTTAAAAAAGAAAAAGAAAAAAGAAAGGTTAGATTTTAGGAGGTGGGAAGTTGAGCATAAATTCCAGTAACTTTCTGGAGGTCAACTTAGTTAAGTGTAGTAAGTGACACACAGCTGGAGACTTGTACTTGTTCCATTTCAATTTAAAGCTCATTTTCTATAGAAGAGGCACAGGAATAAGTCATTTAGTTTTATGAAGTCCTTATACTTATTAATAATTTTCAAAAATCTTAGAATAATTCAGAGGAATAGTGTTATAAATTAGAAGAAGCAGTATGGTAGAGATGAGAAAGTGCATCATTGATTGTAGTTGAAATCCAAGTGTAGCCTCTTCTTTGCCATTAACTAACTGTGTGACCTTGGACAAGTTGCTGTCTCTGCTTCAGTTTCAATAAAGTGAGAATTATAGAACTGAAGGGGGCCTTAGAAGCAAGTGAGTAAAAACCTCTCTATTTTATATAGATGAGGAAACTAAGATAATGTGCCCAGGCTTTTACTGTTAAGAGAGTTGGTTCCAAAATTCAGTTGCCTGACACCCAACTTAGTGCTTTTTCCAGTATTTTTTGTGGCTTCTTTTCATCTGTAAAATGAGAGGATTGGATTCCAGGCTCTCAAAGGTCTCTACCAGATGAAAAATATTATTCTTTTGACATTAGTCCTAATGTAATTACCTGGAAGAAAGTTTGTATATTGGTGAAAGAAATGTTTTTAAAGAAACAGTGTGACCTTTTCAGGGTTATGATTTGGTTTGTTAAGAGAGAGCAGTCACCTTCATTCTTACCAAAAGGTTTTTAAGTTTAGGACCATTGTAATTAGTGTGACGGGTGATCTTGGTTTTTTAACGATCTACATTCTAAAACACTGTTTTGAGTATATTAAAAATGATGTAAATTATGTAAATAACAGTGTGGTGCTCTGAAGTGAATTATGGTGATTGCTCCTCAGAAATTATTTCTGCAGTATTTGTCCCCTTGAGTTAGGTGCCTCTGTATCTTAGTGTCCTATAAGATTGTTAATTTTATAGCACCTCCATCATACTCCCTTTGATTATAGTTTTATTTATGTTGCCTACTAGACAAAGGTCTTGGATTCAGAGACTGCATTTTCTTTTTTTTTTCCTTTGGTCTTTTTTATTGTATTTTTTTCTACTGCCATTTCTGTCTTATACTCCCCTCCCCACCTGCAATCACTACACTGTTATCTATGTCCAGTAGTCCTTTTTCCTTTTTGCTTGACCCCTCTACCCCTTCCCTCTCCATCCCCTCCTGCTCTGTGAATCTGTCTCTATTGTGCTTGTTAGGTTCAGTTTGTTCATTAGATTCCACATTTGAGTGAAACCATATAGTATTTGTCTTTCTCTGACTGGCTTATTTCACTTAGCATAATGTTCTCCAGGTCCATCCATACCGTTGCAAAGGGTAAAATTTTCTTCTTTTTTATTGCCAAGTAGTATTCCATTGTATAAATGTCCCATAGTTGTTTTTATCCACTCATCTACTGATGGACATTTGGGCTGCTTCCATATCTTGGCAATTTTTAGTAATGCTGCAGTGAGCATAGAGGTGCTTACATTCTTTTGAATTAATGTTTCAGGTTTCTTTGGATAAATTCCCAGAAGTGGTATTGCTGGGTCATAAGGCAGTTCCATTTTTAATTTTTGAGTTATCTCCAGACTGCTTTCCACAGTGGCTGCACCAATGTGCATTCCCACCAACAGTGCAGAAGGGTTTCCCTTTCTCCACCTCCTCACCAGCATTTGTTTATTGATTTATCAATGATAGCCATTCTGACTGGTGTGAGATAATATCCTCATTGTGGTTTTAATTTGCATTTCTCTGATGATTTAGTGACATTGAGCATCGTTTCATATGTCTGTTGGCCACCTGCGTGCCCTCATCGGAGAAGTGTCAATTCAGGTCCTTTAATTGATTGATTTTTTTTTTTTCAGTGTTGAGTTTTATAAGTTCTTTATAAATTTTGGATATTAATCCCTTATCAGATGTATCGGTGAATATGTTCTCCCATTCAGTGGGTTGTCTTTTTATCTTGTTGATAGTTTCCTTTGCTGTGCAAAAACATTTTTAGTTTGATGTAGTCCCAGTTGTTTGTTTGTTTATTTATTTATTTTTTGGTCTCCCTTGCCTGAGGAGATGTATCAGAAAAAAATATTGTTACGAGCAATGTCCAGGATTTTACTACCTGTGTTTTCTTTGATGGTTTTGGGCTTAACGTTTAAGTCTTTAATCCATTTTGAATTTATTCTTGTGTGTGGCGTAAGAGGTGGTTTAGTGTGTTTTCATTTCCCTATTTTCAGTGCGTAGTAGGTAGGATGTTCTCTATATAGAGTTGGCATCCAACAAAAAGTTTTGTTGAAGACTGTTGTTTTCTTTAAAATGAAGTGATTATATGTCTTAATAGTATATATTGTGGGCTCAGGAAAATGCTTATTTTAATAATTCTTAGGTACATATATTTTAGAGAGTGATATGAATAGCAGTAACAATAATAGCTGAAATTTAGTGTTTGCACATGGTAATTCATTTAATTCTCATAACTGAGAAACATACAATTATTCTCATTTTATAGATGAGGAAACTGAAGCACAGAGGTGTGAAGACGCTTGTCCAGTGTGACTCAATGTAGTAAATGTTAGTGCTGAGATTTGAACCAAGTCTGCCTTTTAACTACTAGGATACAGTGCCTAAAATACAGAAATTTGGTTTTGGGTAGTTTATTGTTATTCCTAAGCAAACTTAATTTACTTGCCAGTCCTTTAGGTCATTCAGTTTTCGTCTAAACTTCTAATAATTTTTAAAAAAGATTTTATTTTATTTACTTTTTTAGAGAAGGGGAGGGAGGGAGGAGGAGAAGGAGAGAAACATCACTGTGTAAGAGATACATTGATCAGTTGCCTCTCACACGCCCCCAGCTGGGAATCTGGCCTACAACCCAGGCTTGTGCCCTGACTAGGAATCAAACTGGTGACCTTTCGCAGGCCTGTGCTCAGTCCACTGTGCCACACCAGCCAGGGCTTAATAATTTTTTTTATGTGGTTTTTCTACATGTTTGAAAATAAGGTACACACACACACACACACACACACACCCAAAACCAAACAACCTGATTTAGAAATAGAAAGTTGTACTAGCAGTGCAAATCTTACTTACATTTCATATTTTCAGATAATGCTTACTACTTTGATGGACAATGTTAGACGTTCACTAATGAAAAATCTTATTTTCATGTTTTAATCTAAATTGGAATGTCATTTACTTTAATATTTTGGCCTCATAAGCCCACTATAGCCATAACATTAGAATCTGAACAAGAATTTTCCAGTGTCAATACAAGAGTTCACTTACTGAGGAGGCTGGCTTTCTAACCTGATGCATAAAACTCTGAACAAAATTGAGATGCTTTAGTTAAAGCTCAATGTATATGCAGTATTTTTTCCAAACATTTAGTTTTGTTACTTTATTGCATACAAAACAAATCCCTTGGTAACATGTATTATTTAGTAAATCTTACAAGAGTCAGAACTTGAATGGGTTGATAGGCATTTAAAACGTAGGGTGGAAAGATATACAGAGCTGATGTAAATGATAGGATCTGAAACAAATCTCAGTGTGACTTGATTATTAGGTCTGACATTTTGTGAATTTCAAGAAGACATTATGCCTATATTTAAGTAAACATGCTTAGATTCTAAAAGTTAGTATTGAAAAACCAATGGTGAGTGGTATGGGGGGATGACTTCTAATGTTTGTTCTTCACTTATATGGATTATTAAGAATTGATTGTGAGGCTCATGAGTTTGTGCCTTTTCTTGGAAAGTCATTTATGTAGAGAGAATGACAAACTTTTGGGTTTACATTCTTAAGCTTTAACCTGGTAAGTGCTGGTCGTTAAATGTGATACGTTGTGTGACTTCATGATTGCATGCTTGACACTGTATATGTTTTCTGTCTGAGACCAGTGTAGTGCCACTGGGGCAGGTCACAAGGGTTTGTGTGAAGCCAGTCAGATTCATCATGTCTTTCACGGAACCTTATGTGTGTTTTTTATAGTTTTTTAAATAAGTTGTATTTACTTGCTCCTTTAAAAAATACAGTTTTTCCTTTTTCTATTCACAGGTTTTTAAAAACATCACTACAATTAATATAGTTTAGTCAACTTGGTTACTTTTTAAACTTATTTATCTCATTTATTTAAAAAATACATGTACTTATTAATGTTAGGTCTGTGTTGGGAAGCCCCCTGCCTGGTTTCAGAAGCTGTAATCCCCCATGGCTAAGGCTGAGTGAGAGACTTTGGGACCCTAAGCCATTAAGGAGACAAAGCTTATCTTCTTTGTAGGGGCACCGCCTCTGCCCCCTTTACTGCACCCTGCTTGGCCTGGAGTGGATGACCGGTTAGCCAATGACCAGTAAGATTCCTCAAGGGAGGGACAACCTAAGACAGGCATGGTCACAAAGGGGCCCTCAGGGAAGGACTTGGGGGCTCTAGAAAAAGGAGGTGATGGACCCTAACCCCTTGGCTTTGACATAACCTGAGTCCTCATTCTATCTGCAAGAAGTCTCCTAATCTCTTGGCTGCCTTACTTCCCCTGCCCAACATAAGTCTGAAACAATGCCGGAGGTGGGTGGGGCCCTGTGCTGGAAAGGGCGGGTTCCAGGTGTGATCTGGCCTAAGAAAGAATGCATAAAATCCTGTGAAACTTACTTTGCTAATACCCTCAATTTAAATGAGAAGGGTCCAAGCATGAAATGAGTTTGTTTCCCCAAAGTTTTATTGGCCTTTAGCTATCTGACCCTGACTCAAAATAAGCCCTCGTTGTTCTTTGAATGTTATCTATTGTTTGATCATTGCTGCCTGACAATGACTGATGAGCTTTATGTATACGCCCTGTATTCCTATGCAAATGAACCCAATAAAAGCCCATTGAGGAAAAGGCTCCTGGCCCTTCTTCTTTGAGAGTTCAGCCACCTTTCCTCCCCAAGCAGATCATATCTTGGTAGATTTATTTTCATCCATGGTGGACGGTGGGGGCAGGGCGGGGGGGGCTCTGCTGGCAGAGCTCCCCCACAGGTCTCATTCAAGGCACTTTGTAAAGAGTGACTTCTTTACTTCTAACAATCATATGAAATAAGTACTAGTATTTCCCTATTTTACAGATGACGAAATTAAGGCACACAGAGATTAAGCAGCGTGCCCAAGGACACGCAGAGAATATATAGCAGTGTCAGGATTCAGACTAGGCTCCTGAGTACATATTAAGTAATAGTCACACTATTCTGTCAGTGTTATCCCATTGGATGGATGTACTGTGATTTACTTAGCTAACCATTTTTCTTTAGGTACTGTGTTAGTCACAATTGCTTTACTTACTTGTGATAAAAACAATACAAGCTTTGCTAAAATGAAAATAATTTATCGGTTCACATAACTGGGAACTTCATGTATGGAAAAGGATGAAATGGCTTTAGAAACAGCTTAGATCCAAGATCTCAAATAATGTCGTTGAGCCTCTTTGTCTCTATTTTTGGGTTCTTCTAGCCTCTTGCTACTGGAGCCTCAGACCAACCTTTTAGATTGGCAATTACACTGGAAAGACAACTTCTCTTTTCTAATGTCCACATATCCGTTCTGGGTTGATGCTTGTGTATTCTAATTGTCAATTCCTTTACCAGCCATCGGGACCTAGCTGATGAAGAATGGCAAGGTAGCCATTATGGCTGTCGGTGGGGTGAGGGGGGACCTACAGAAAGCCAGGATTCACAGTCCCCTTAAAATCAGATGGATTAGGTGAGTAGTTGTTTTTCTGAGAAAGGGATCACGTTGAATGAAAACATTCTAATTACTTCTAATCTAATCTATTATCTAATCTACTTCTGTAGGTAGTTATTTAGGTTCTTTTTAAAAAACTTTTAAATTTAAATTTTATTCTTTATTTTTGCCTATTATAGATAATGATATAATGAATATCTTTAAGTAAAAGTTCTTTTAAGGTGATGCCTAATGGAATTTTCAGGGCAAAAAGTATAAAACAATTTTAGGGCTTTCGATAAATGTTGCCTGATTATTATTTGAAGGATTATACTCAGCTCATCATATACCATCAGTGCATGAAATGGGCTTGTATTTCTTGACCTAGGTAGAGTTCAACTCATCCTAGGAATTACTAGGCTTAAGTATTAATGCAGTGCCTTGCGTTAACCAAAGAGTTGTAAACCTGACAGTGAACATGTATCCAATCCAAATAATCAAATGCTTTAATATAATTTCTCTGGGCATTTCTCATTCTTACTATTTAAAATTTTTTACTTTATTGTTTTTAACAACCACAGAACCAAAAGGCTAGTAAGTGGCAGTGCATTGCAAGATCCTGGCCCTTCCTCCTCTTTCCCCCAGTGTCTCCCGACTTCGACCTGTTCGACAACATTATATACTTAGTTTTGGGGTATTGCTACCATGTGTTAAAAGCATTAGAAAGTTGGTGTAACATAACATAATGTAAGTAATAGTTACAAGTACACATTTGTTAGACTTGGGTTACAGTTTGGGTTTTGCCACTTACTCTAATAACTTAACCTCAGTGCCCTACCCATAGATTTTCTTCATTATTGGATAAGACAGTGTTACCAACTACTTCACAAGGCTGTGAGAATTAAGTCGGAAATTTGTGGTACATTAACCAGTTAGTATGTGTTAGCTGTTACTGTTATATGTAGATATAGTGATGCTTTACTATTTAATTTCTTTCTTTTTTAAATGATAAGAATAGGGAACAAATACCATTTGGATAAAGGGGCCATATGGCCAGAGCATACTTGACTTACATGAATTTTCTCCCTGGCCTATTGAAGATTTCTAGCAGAGTTGTGTCTTACAGAGGCAGATTTCAAATGATGTTCTAAATAGCTACTTTCATCATTTTAGTTCTTGTAATTTTTTTTATGGCTTGAGAATTGATCAAATTTATGAGACATGCTTATAACATTTAATCAAGCACCAAGTACTAGATTTGTATTAGCAGTGTTTATGCTTTATCTTTGGTATGCAGAAATATGCTTCAAAGAACTACATTGAAAATTATAAAAGGGTCTGCATTGTGTTTTTGTGATCCTATTTGTTTTGTTTTTAAAGATTTTATTTATCTTTAGAGAGAGGAGAAGGAAGGGAGAAAGAGAGGGAGAGAAACATCAATGTGTGATTGCCTCTCTCACACCCCCAACTGGGAACCTGGCCTGAAACCCAGGCACGTGCCCTGTCCTAGAATCAAACCAAAGACCTTTCAGTTTGCTGGACAAGGCCCAACCTGCTGAGCCACAGCAGTCAGGGTGTGTGTTCCAATTTGTACCCAGGAGAGTGCTTTATGTGCACTAGGTGCTTAATGATGTGTGTTTACTAGTAGGAGTGTAGGCAGTGGAGTTTAGAGGTTAGGATTGTGGGTAAAGGATTGCCTTCACTATAGATAGCACTGTTTTTGTATCCTTTATCACTTCTCATCTCGGGCCGCTTACTTGCTGTTATTGTTGTTTGTGAGTAAGTGCGCATGCGTGAATTTTTTCTCTTTGAGGAGAAAGGTAGGGACACCCCCACCCCCCAAAATAAGCTCATATTAGAGAGTCATTGAAAAATAACATTTAAGCAACATTCCCTCATCTGTACATGTTTCCGTATTGCACATTTTTCATAATTATCCTTTAATTGAATATATACTAACTTATTTAGATAATATCTATACCGAAACTTAATTATAATTGTTAGTCTTATTTATACTGTATAATATTGTAGCATTTATTATGCATGTAATTGTTTTTCTCCTTTTGAATTACTTTAGTATACATTTCAATGATTTGGTTAACTGGGCAAAAAGGAGTTGCATATTTTGATGTCATTTAATCTGTATTGTCATTAATGTTTTTCCAATGGGTTAACTAGAATTTTAAAGTCTGTTACTGCTTTTCAGAGATGATTCAGTTGTCAGAGCTTTAGAGTTCTGTAGAAACCTTACTGGTATAACTTATTCATTCAGCAAGTATTTCTGGACCTGGAGCCTAGCCCTGGGAAAGCAAAGATGTGTAAGATATAGTCCCTGCCTTCTAGTAGCTTGGTCACAGTCTAGTGAGGAAGACTGTGGTTTGTAACATGTAATTTATACTTTTAAAAAACACCGCGTGGATCTGATGAAACAATATGAGTTGCCAACTTTCAGCTTCTGATGTAAAAAGAACTATAATGTAGTTGCAGCACATAAATACTATATCAAGGTGTTATTCATTGGTCATTTGGTTGATGGAAACAAACTTAAGCGAAATAGATTTATTATTATAAGGATATAGGGCTGGATATCCCTTAGAACCCAGGTAGACCTCAAGGGCACTGAACCACAGTAGCACTATTCTCTTGTGGATCATAGTGCAACCCTTTCTAGTCCTGTGAAGTAAAGTTCTCTAAAAAAGGAAAAGTGCAAAGGGAGGGAATGTATTTCTGTCACAAAACATGAATAAAGTATTACCTGGAGAAGGGAATTAGGCAGTTTTCCTCCAGTTTAACTATTAAATGATATCTTTGTTTCAGTTGGTATGTCTTGATTGTGAGTAAGCTTGACTTAATATTTGTAACAAAAGTTCAGTGCCAATTTTTTTTCTTTTTTCAAGGGGAGAAGGGAGGGAGAAAGAGAGGGATGGAAACATTGATGGGTTACCTCTTGTGATGTGACCTGTCCCACCCTGGGACTGAACCCACAACCCAGGCATGTGCCCTGACTGGCAATCCAACCAGTGACTTTTTGCTTTATGGGATGACGCCCAACCAACTGAGCAACACCGGTCAGGGCAGCCAGATTTCCTTCAAGTCTGTATCTTAGGGATTAGACTGTATGATTGTAATGTCAATCCTTGTTATAGTTAATGGAACCATTTTCTCTATTAGAAAAATTTTTTTTTTATATTTCTTTTTATATACTGTATATTTTCCACTGTATAAAGGTTTATACTTTGATTAAATTAAATTAACCAGTTTTTCCTTGTGATATTTTTAAGTATATTTCTTTAAAAGTCATTGCCCTCTGAAGTTTAAGTTCTCTAATTTTAGTGTGATTCAATTTATTTTATCTTTAAATTTTATATGGTGCAGTACTTTTCATTATTGAAACATAAACACATAAAGAAAACCACACAAATTGGTGCTCAGTGAATTCTTATAAACTCCGATCTCTATGACTGTTGCTAAGTGAAGAAATAGAACATGTCCATCACTTTAGAAGCCGCCTTCCTGACCCCATCAGTCCATCATTACCTTCTCCCCAAAACAGTCAGTATCCTGACTTAATTGTGCCTGTTCTTCAACTTTATATTCGTGGGCTCATACAGTACATTTTTCTATCTGATCCACATGTTTTTGAGATTCATCCATGTTAATTCCTGTAACTGTGGTTCATTTTTATTGTTTTATAATGTTCCTTTCTATGCATATACCCCAGTTTATTTATAAAATCTGTTGATGGATGTTTGGATTGTTTCCACTTCCTGGCTATTACTAATAACGCTGTATGAACATGCTTATACCTGTCTCATACACTATCTGTTGAGTCTATACTTGACAGTAAATTCGTTAGGTTATAGGGCATGGGAGTATTTGCCTTTAGTAGATACTGCCAGTTTCCCAAAGTGGCTGTAATAGTTTACTTTCCCGTGAACAGTGTATGAGAGATCCCCCTGCTCCATATCCTCACCAACCATTGAAAGTGTTAGTATTTATTTTTGTTATTTTGATGGATGTGAAGTGGTGTTGTTTTAATTTTCATTTCCCCGAGTTAAGATGTTTACCATTTTTTCATAAATTATTGGCTTTTGGAGATCTATTGTAAAGTGTCTGTTCAAATATTTTGGTCAGTTTTACTTTGTGTTGTTTGTGTTTACAAAAAAAATTACTGGAAGGAATTCTTTTTGTATTTTACATAAGCACCCTTTATTTATTTTTTTTTATTATAAACATTTTCCCCCTGTTCTGTTGCCTGTTTTTTCTTTCTCTTTATGGCATTTAAGAAGCACTCGATTAGTTTATCCCATACATTTTGATATGTTGCGGTTCATCTCGAGTTCATCTCAAGAGTTTTCTAAATTATTTTTAAAGATTTTTTTTTTTTTTTTTTTTTTTTTTTTTTTTTTTTTTTTTTTTTTTTTTTTTTTTTTTTTTTTTTTTTTTTTTTTTTTTTTTTTTAGAGAGACGAGAAGGAAGGGAGGAAGGGAGAGAGGGAGAGAAACATTAATGTGTGGTTGCCTCTCAGGCACCCCCACTGGGGACCTGGCCCACAATTCAGGCGTGTGCCCTTACTGGGAATCAAATCAGTGACCCTTTGGTTCATAGGACCATGCTCAATCCACTGAGCCACACCAGCAAGGACCCTAATTTTTTATTTCTTCTTTTGACCTATTGGTGATTTAGGAGTATGTTCATTTTTACATATTTGTGATTTTCCCAAATTTCTTTCTGTAATTGATTTCTAATTTAATTCCATTGTGGTCGGAGAATATTTGTATGCTTTCAGTCCATTTCAATTTATTGATTTATTGTTCTATGGCCTAGCATATGGTCTGCCCTGGAGAATGTTCCATGTGTGCTTTAGAAGAATGTGTATTATATTGTTGGATGGCATATTCTCTAGATATTTTAGGATGGTTGATGATGCAGGCTGTGAAAGAATTCACAAAGAGAAGAAAGTATAAAGTTTTAATTCTCCAGCAAAGGAGAGGGGTGTGGTGTAGGGAGGTACACCAGCATCGTGGGGTGGGGGCTTTGAGCTTTTATTGAATTATAATTGGATTAAAACGGGGAGGGGGATGCTGTTGTGAGGCCCCTGGGCTGTTGAGTTCATTGTAACACTAGGCTGCAGTTGGTTCCAGTGTTACCTCCTGCCTGTGGCTGTAGGGAGCGCTTAGTCACGTTCTGTTCTTGCTTTCCAGTCATTTCCAGTCCTGGGGACAAGCTGAGAAGAGTAAATGGCAGTCGCGTTTAACAAGGTCTTAGGCTTGCTCAGCAAATAGCACTGGCTTTGTCCTTTCCTGTTAGGTGTAGTTGGTTTATAGTGTTAAGTTTTTCTGTTGTTAGTTTTCTGTCTAGTTTTACTCGTTTTTGAAAATGGAGTATTGCAGTCTTCCAATTATTGTTGACTTCTGTGTTTCTCCCTTTGATTCTGTCAGTTTTGCTTCATGTATTATAATTTTTATATCTTACAATGGATTGGCCCTTTAATTGTTGTAAAATATTTCTCTTTACCTCTAGAAGCTGTCTGATATTAGTATATTGACTCCAGTTCTTTTATGGTTGCTGTTTGCATGGTGTCTTTTTCCATCTGTTTACTTTCATCCAGTCTATATCTTAATCTAGTTGGAGCATGTACTTTTTTTAATCCAATTCTACAGCTCGTTCCTCTTGGTTGTATTGTTTGATCCATTCACATTTGATGCATTGATATCATTGGATTTATGCTTGCCATTCATTTTACTTTTTGTTTTCTATGTCTCATATTTTGTTGTTCTTCTGTACCTCCTTTACTGCTTTCTTTTGCATATGAATATTTTCTAGTGTAACATTTTAATTCTTTTACTGATTTTTAAACTATTTTTTGAGTTATTTTCTTAGTGATTGCTCTAGGGCAGTGATTTCCAACTGGTGTGCCACAAGGATTTTTAAAACTTGCAGTACCTGACTATTTAGTCAGGGTCACTGACCTCTTTTTTCATAGATTTACAACACAACAAAGCTGTCTGGTGTGAGTGAATCAAAATTATACCTATTATTTTTGTCAGATCAAAAAAATACATTTTTTGGTGTGCCGTGGAATTTTAGTAATTAGTTTATGTGTGCCATGAGATGAATAAGTTTGAGAATTGATGCTCTAGGGTTTACATTATACAGCTTATTGGAATCTACATAGAAATTTTACTGTCTCATGGTCTGCCCCATCTTTTTGTTACATATGTCACTATATGTTACAGACCCCAAAGTACATTGTTATAATTATTTATAATGTTGAGGTGGGAAAGTGAAACATAATATTTATAGTTTTTGTACTAACCTTATTTATTATTTCAGATTAAGTTCATTTCCTTCCGTAGATTTGATGTACCATTTGATATCGTTTTCGTATTGCAATCAAGTTTGGCAAGTTTTCTCCACCTGTCTCCTATGTGCTGTCATTGTCAGATATATTACATTTCAATACAAGTATATGCAATTGTTTTTTAAATCGGTTAAGAGAAAAAAGGAGAAGAAATAAACAATTATGCTGCCTTTACTGGCACTCATATTTCCTCATATAGATTCAGATTACTCTCTGGTGTATCCAGAAGGACTAATTCTGAGTTTTCTGTCCGCTCTAATTTACTGTTTAGCCCCTTTAGTGAATTTTTCTTTTCAGTTACTGTACATTTCAACCCCAGAGTTTTAATTTGATTATTTTTTTAAAATATTTATTTATTTATTTTTAAATAGAAGGGAAGGGAAGGAGAAAGAAAGGAAGAGAAACATCAATGTGTGGTTGCCTCTCATGTACCCCCTACTGGGAACCTGACTTGCAACCCAGGCATGTGCCCTGACTGGGAATCGAACCCATGACCCTTTGGTTCGTAGACCCACGCTCAATCCATGGAACTACACCAGTCAGGGCATCATTTGACTATTTTATATAATTCCTATCTTTTTATCTCGATCCTCTATTTAATGAGACATTGCCAAAGTACCTTTCTTTAAATCTTGAAACATGGTTTCCTTTAGTTCTTTGAGCATATTTATAATAGCTGCTTTGAACTCTGTTGAGTCCAGCATCTAGGCCCTCTCGAAGCCATGTGCTCAGATTCCCTGACCACCAGAGATGACTGGTCTTGGCCCTTCTCTTTGTCTCTGTGATCTCCCCATTAAACTTTTGGTCACTTCCATTGTTGTCACACCCAGCTGTCAGCTAATTGCTAGCTGATTGCTGTATTGTTTTCATCAACATCCTGGGGCATAAATTGCTCTACATTCTGGTTGCGTAACTTCTGTCTCTGTAGAAGCTAAGTGTTTCCAGTCTATTAGATTTGTCCTTTCCCCAAGAGGGTATTGCCTTTCTCTTTGCCTAGTTATCTCTGTTAAACTCCTACCTGGTCTGTGCCTTGGCTTGTTGCTACTCCTTTCGTGGAACTACCTACCAGCCTCATTTTAGATGTTCACCCCCAAGATCTCCCTAGTTTTGGTCAATACCCTTAGGAATGAACTTCCTGTTCCAAATAAAGTCAGTTCCCTTGGGTGGAGAACAGAGCTTCCTGTTTTAACAGCTTTCCCTTTTCCCTGGAAGAACCTCTTCTTTGGAGTTAAGGGCAGAGGCAGGAGATCACTTGATACCCCACTCTTAGGCCTAGGGTTCTGCATCAGGATGGTAGAACCCTACTGATGGTAGAACCCCACGCTCTATACTAAGCGTGCCCCTGAAGAAGAACCTCTGTGTGACGAACCTCTGCCGTGATTGTGTGTGAACAGTTGGGACCCAGTATTTTTAGTGTGCTGTACCTGAAGTACAGCTTCCTTATATGTGGGGCTGGTTGCAGGAAGGGGCTCCCGGTCTCATTCATGCCTTCCTGGCATGCAGTTTCTGCAGTGGAGCAGGGGCTGGGGCTGGTGGTGAGAGGTGCCAGCAGCCTTACCCTCTTAGCGTGAAATTGTGGTCCTGTACAGGGTAGAAGAGCTCCTGCAGCACCCGTCGGCACTGGACTTCTGTCGCCCTGAGTTGCGGGGGGTGAATGGGAGTGGCTTATGGCTGAAATGTTACAGATGCTTGCTGTTCTCACCTCAGTTACTGTGTTTTCTTGAATAAATGTTTTCCCATTTGATGTATGCCCTTAATGGTTGTTTAAATTTTTTTTCACTAGTTAAATGGTGGTTCCGCTGGAGGGAGATGGTCCAATGCCACTGTTGCTGAAGTCCCATTCCTACATTGTCTTTCAGAAACTTTCTAATTATCATGTTTTTTATATTTAGATTTATAATCCTCTTGAAATGATTTGTATCTGTGTGGTGTGAGGTAGGAGTAAGTTTCATTTCCATGTGGTCCTCATGTCCCAGCACCATTTACTGAAAAGAATTCTTGTGTATCACTGTTAGGCAGTGGTTTTTTCAGCCGGGGCAGGGGGGTGGGGGAGACTCGTAAATCAAGTATTTACCCAGAAACAGGTCTGTTCTTAGGCTCTATATTCTGTATCATTTGTCTATTCTGTGTCAGTACCATACTTTCTTAATTACTTAGCTTTATAATTAGCTTGATATCCAGTAAAACAAAACTTCCTGCTTTTTGATAGGTGTCAATATTTTTGTCCCCTGATTATTCAATTGAATAATAATCTGGGTACTGCTGTGATTTTACAGGTGTAATTAATCTTACTAATTAACAGATGTTAAAATAGATTATTGTGGATTATTTGGATGGGCCCAGTGTAATCACACAAGCTCTTAAAAACAAAAGAGGCAGAGGAAGGAAACAGGAGAAAGATGGGGCACAGTGAGAGGTCAGAGGGCTTTGACACAACAAGCACGAAAAACACTTGACCTGCTATTGCTGCCTTTGAGAGGGAGCTGTGTGTAGGTGTGACCCCCACCTGACAGACTGTAAAGAAATGGGGACCTCTGTCATACAACTGCTTGGAACTGAATTTTGCCAACATCCTAAATGAACCTGGAAACAAACATTGTCTCCCGGAGTGTCAGGACAACAACACAGCCTGGCTAATACCTTGATTTTATCCTTGTGAGACTGTAGAGAACCAGCTGAGCCATGCTATACTGAGATTTCTGACCCACACAAACTGGAGAATAATGGATGTTTTAAGCAGCCAAGTTTTGGGAAACTTGTTGGGACAGCTTTAGAAGATTAATATACACTATTGATTTTCAAATTCTCTAAACAGACAAACAAACACAGACAAATAAAAAATCCAAAACCAACACACCAATCTTTTGGGGGTTTGATTGACATGGCATTGACTCTTTTGATTGTATCTTTACAGTAATGAGTGCATATAAAGTGTTCCCTTCATCGGTTCAATAATTGTGCAAGTAGTAATCTTACACAATGATTGCTACACTTCTAAACGTTTTTATTTTTTGATGTTATTGTAAATGGTATTTATTTTAAACATGTTTGTATTTATTGCTGATATGTAGAAATTTAGTTAATTTTTGCACATTGACTTGGTAACCAGCAGCCTTGCTTATAATTCTGATACTTATCTCAACTAGATTCATTTTTATGAACATATGGCCTGTGAATGATGATTTAATCTTTTTCAATCCAGTACTTTTGTCTGTCTAGCCTTAGTGCAGTCAGTGACTTTGACCTCCAGTATAGTTTTGAATAGATTGGTTATACGTGGGGGGAGTCCTTGTGTTGTTACAAATTTTAGAAGTTGGGGGAGAATTTTTCAGCATTTCACTATGTAATATACAGGCATTTTGGATGTATCCTCTCTCAGATAGGAATAATATTTCATATAATAATGGTTTGGTGATGATGAACTCCTTTAGTTTCTTGTCTGGGAAATTCTTTATTTGCCCTTTGATTCTAAGTAATAGCTTTGCTGGTTAGAGCAGTCTTGGCTGTAGGTCCCTTCTCTTCATGACTTTCAGTATTTATTGCCAATCCCTACTAGCCCGCACAGTTTCTTTTGAGAAATCAGTTGACAGTTAGTCTTACGGGAACTCCTCTGTAGGTAGCTAATTTCTTTTCTCTTTCTGCTTTTAAGATTCTCTCTTTATCTTTAACTTTTGGCATTTTAATTATGATGTATCTTGAAGTGGCCTCTTTGCATCCATCTTTTTTGGATTTCTCTGTGCTTCCTGGACTTGCATGTCTATGTCCTTCACCAAATTAGGGAATTTAAAAAAAAAATTTTTTTTAAATAGATTTCCAATTTCTTGCTCTCTCTCTTCTCCTTCTGGCACCCGTATGATGTGAATGTTGGACCTCTTGAAGTTGCTCCAGAGGCTCTTTATACTATCTTCATTTTTATGGATTCTTTTTTCTTTTTGTTGTTCTGATTGGTTGTTTTTTGCTACCCTGTGTTCCAGGTCATTGATTTGATTCTCGGCTTCATCTGCTCTACTGTTTTTTCCCTATAAATTGCTTTTTATTTCAATTAGTGCATCCTGCATTTCTGACTGGATCTTTTTTATGCTTTTGAGGTCCTCACTAAGTTCCTTGAACATTCTTTTCACCAGTGTTTTAAACTCTGCATCTGATTGATTACTTATCTCCATTTCGTTTAGATCTTTTCCTGGAGTTTTGATCTGTTCTTTCATTTGGGCCATGTTTCTTTGTCTCCTCATTTTGGCAGCCTCCCTATGTTTGTTTCTATGTATTAGGTAGAGATGCTTTGACTCTGTGTCTTGGAAGTGTGGCCTAATGTAGTAGGTGTCCTATAGGGTTCAGTGGCACAGCCTCTCCGTCACCCAAGCCAGGTACTTGAGGTGCACCCTTCATGTGGGCTGAGTATACCTTCCTCTTGTATTTAAGCCTTGGTTGCTTTTGGCAGATCAATGGGAGGGATTTACTCGAGCCCATCAGCTGTGAGGATTGACTGTGACCACTTACCACCAACCTCCACCCTCTGTGGAAGATTAGCCGTGTAGGGGCAATATGGTGGTGCTCCAGTATGGTCTGTAGCTGTGCCCTGGGTGCAGTGACCCTGGGGTTTCCCAGGTGGTGCAGGCCAAGATCAGCCCCCACCTGTGTTTTGCCTGGGACCACCCTGCCCAAGCTATAAAGCAATCTGAGATGGCTGCTACTTGTGTTGGGCTTGGGGATTCTCAGGCAATGCCAAGCTGTGGATCTAGGTCGACTCCTGCTAGTGCAAGGCCCCGGGCTCACTGAGACCAGCTGTTGCTTGTTTTAGAGGATTTAGGAAGTTGTGCAGCAGGAGGCAACACCAGCCATTCATATGGAAAAGCATCTTGGGTGGGCGGATAAGGTGGGTGGGGCGGAGTCTCAGGGGATCTCCAAGGCAGGTCAAATAATGTTAGCCAGGTTGATGGAGTCTCAGATATGGCTCCAGCTTGCCAGCTCTGTGAGGGGAGGATTTAGAGAAGGGACAATGGCCTCTGCTTGCCTTGATGCCAGACATTTCATTTTCTCCCAGTACACCACTGGTGCCTTTCAAGCTGTTACCCCGGTGCTGTTCCTCAGAGGGAGTGAGTCTGAGTTGGTGAGTACATGTGTGGGTTCTTCAAGAGGAATTCTTTGGGGCTCAAGAAGTTTCTTCCACCAACTCAATCCCCACTAGTTTTTGGAGCCAGAAGTTGTAGAGACTTATCTTC